>SNQJ01S0145570.1:26006-43226 GCA_010110895.2 Picea sitchensis | reverse complement strand
TCAATATGGTGGTTGTAAATGGTTGTTAACTTTTCATATCCAACAAATTATAAAATGAAGAAATAAAAACATAATTGGCCATTATAGATACCCATAATAAAATGACATCCACAATATAAACGTTGAAATAAAACATTTACAAATCAATCTTAGTTGCCATCACCCTAATTATCTTTCTTGGTTGGCATTGTAACATTGTTGTTTTCAAAAAGATGTTTAGATCCCGGATCATGTCTCAGTACGAATCATCAATCCCCATCCAACATAAGGCTCCTTAGTTTCAGCCCACATTTTTTTAGAGTTAATACATATTAGCCCATTATCATGATCTTCCTTTACATTTCTTTGATTAAAGGTATTCCACCACTTGCAACAAAAAATAACAAATTGAAACGATAATAAGTCCACTTGCATGATCTCTTGTATGTTTCCAATGTAACCTAACTTCTCCTCTATTAGGTTTTGATTACGGTGGTTAGCATGAATAAATTGGTTGAACTCGACCTCCACCATTCCACAATATTGTGTGATGTGTCCATCATCAACATACTCAATGTGAAAATGACGTTCATATGCCCACATAGATGGGAACAAATGCACATGTAAAAATGCAAACAACTTCAATTTAAACAATGTAAACAATTTCTCTATATTAAATTGACAAAATATAACTAACTTACTCTTTATCAAGCACATTTTTCCATTTGTTTGGAATAACTCCCCTTCCCTTTTGTCCTCATATTGATAATAATCCCAAACGACTTCCCCTGTTGTGTCATCAATTTGATTGATGTACTCATTGGCATAATAGAATGACTTGTATACTATGCACCCCTCTGCCATAGAGCCCTCTGGTTTTTCCCTTTGTTGAGAAAACCCCTTCAATTTTCATGTACCTCTCTAAGAAGAACATTCAACAACATAAGATCACCCCAACTAATTCAACCTCATTAGGTAGGTGAATTAGAAGATGGATCTGCAAGCCCATAAAACTCGTGGGTAGTTCATTCTCAAACATACAAACAATATCAATTATCTCTCGATGCCATTGTGAAATGCTATCCATATGAATCTACTTTGATGTGATCCAATGTACTAACACAAATAATTTTGATATGGCACGTCGCAGGTACTAGGGGAAGTCATGGTTCACACAACCATGCACAAGAAAATGATATTGACACTACAAAATAGACACACACATCATTGATTTCCATAAAACTGTGAGTGCATAACATATTTTTACCGACGTCAATATAGAAGAAGAATCATGTATTCAACATACATACCCTTAGAAGGTTCATATTGTCATGTGATTTCAACCCCAACAAATTCCCTTATGCAGTGAAGCAACGTCGTAGAGTTGACCCATATAAAGAAGGTTTCTTCACACCCAATATAACATCCTTCACCATAGAAAGATCACATTTCTTCAAAATCCATGGGACATCACCTTCTTTAAAAGACCAAGAGGGACCAACGCCTCCTCTAGTTTCTTTTCTTGGCCAATGTCTCTTTTTAGTATTTGAAGCAATAAGATCTCTCCTAACAACCAATGTGTCACTTTTATTCGATGATATGTGCCTCCATAAAGAAGATGAAACATTTTTTAATATATACATGGGATCTAGTAAATGGTCAATATTAATATGGTCACAATATGGAAGCTCATAAAATAAATATTTCTTTTTCATCTCAATGAGCATTTTCTCAACATGGGTGTCAAAAAATTCAGGACCATCGAACATAGGTTCCCCATTTGAATCAAACAATTCTACCATTTCATTCTCTTTCTCTATGTCATATGTGCTAATCCAATCTGTCGATGTCATTATTTTAGGTTTCCATGTTCTCTCTGGTTTACCATTGAAAGCAAATGTAACTCTTCTATATATTGGTCTTCTAGGAGGAATACCCTCAAACAACCATACACCATCTTTTGTAGGTAGTTGGACCACCTAGCCTTTATAGAAGGTCCACGAAATTTACATCCATGGTACCCTTTTGTTACAAGACCTGCAATGTTATCGTATATAGAGCATGTTAATGTAAAAAATATAGTTACACCAAATTAAGTATGTCAAATAACATTACATATATAAACAAATCAATCAACATGCTTACCAGAGAAAACTCCTAGTCCTAGATAATCGTGCGTGGTGTATGCACATATGCCATACAACATAAAATACCTCTCCATTAAGATGTGTCTTGATTAATCATATACATGTATCCCTTCCCATAATTGTTTATATTCATCAATCCGTGGTTGGAGGTAGACATCCATTCTTTTCACTTGTTTTCTACCTGAAACTATAAGATCCAACATAAGATGTTCATTCTTAACGGACAACCATGGTTAGATAGTGTTATTGATCACCACCACTAGCCAAACATAATAATTGGTGTTTTGTAGGGAATATGGATTAACTCCATCCATAGCCATGCTCATTCGTAGGCTCCATACTTCATCCTTTAATTTATCAGACCATGTATCCTCTATATGATTCATGGCTATTGAATCTACCGGGATTCACATAATCCTTATCTCACTTCTATGTGAGGCATGCCACCCCTGCAACATGGCTAAGTGTTTGCAATGAAAGAGCATTTGAATCCATGGAATTATAGGCATTGTAATACCCATGTTTCCCCCATATTGTAAATATAACTATAGTTTGCTAAGAGACTATGGGCAGACTAATTATGTGTGGATGTTGGAATTGATGAACCTTTTGTTATATAAGGTAATGTATATATTTATGTTACTAAATAAAATGGAAGATGTTGCATAATTGTTGAAAGGAGGTGGCTAGTATGGATCATGATGCATGAGAGGGGATGGTAAGGAGAACATGTGATGGTTGAGATGACCTTGCCAGACCAATACGTTGTTGGATATAAATTTCTCAGTCCCAAAACAATCTTCTAGCCCATAAAATTTAATTACCGGTCAAGCTAGTAGTTGGAAATTCCTCCTCAAGAGTAAATGAGGATATGGGAAAAGTACCCTTCTAGAAACTTCCTGATCTGAACCACAAAATCTTGTTGGGAAAGGCAAGAAAATTCAAGAAAAATCGTGGGTAGAGGGAAGAAGATACACACGAATAGGTCAAAATACCATTCGAGAGGAAGCATAGCATGCAAAGCTCTCTTGTTATGAGGATAAATGAGAAATATATGTTATTATGGGTACATGAGAACTTGGACAATGTTTTATAATCAAGATGATAAATGAAAATACAATGATTAAGTGAGAAATCACAACATGCTCCCTTGCTTGGTGGATATAAAATTGTACTGCCAGGGCCCTATGGGAAAAGGAGAGTAACCTTTGTCCCTTGTTGTAGCTGAGACAAAAGGAAAAACTTAATCTATCTCATGGAATCATGATCTAGCTAGGGGGTGGTTGGTTGAGGAATACTCAAAGAGAAAACTGTGCCTATGGTTGGGTGGAAAAGAGCACCCCTTTCAACAATTTCCAACTAATTTCCAATTTCAGATAAGTATGACTCCGAGTTTTATGTTGTCTTGGTTGTTTTTTTGTAATGTGCATTTTTTTCTTGAGCTAGATGATGGAAAATTATTTTACCTTGTTTGAATGGTAGAATTTATGGCTCTGATGGCCTAGCAACCTGGGAAATTGGAAGCAAAGTTTGAATATCATATTTTGTAGATGGTTTTCTGCCTACCTCTGTTTAGAAAAGGAGAACTGCTAGTAATGAGATTTTAAACGAATTTGGGGACATAAGACTTTTGGCCCTGTGTTGGTTGGAAAATCCTCAAGGGATTTCCCAAGGACCAAATCCGTAGATATAGAGTCGGGATAGACTCTACAGGAATACTCCAGTTCTGTTGATCCCTCAAAATTACCTCTTTCCTATTGTGGAATTTGAAGTCTGTAGATGAAGGGAGATTCCTTCAAATCATTTTTCCGAGTGACTGCAAGTTCAAGTCTGCGGCCTTAACCAAATCTTGGATAATATTTAAGAGTGTAGCCCTCGGGGATTTCCAAATTCCCATATGACCAGGACCCTGGAACCCTCCACTACGCTCAAAGGGAGCTAAGCCTTCTGAGCTTGAGGACTTTGGAGGTCTGGAGCTTCGGGATGTTGAAACCTCATAACAATCAAATCCTACCGAAGGTAACCTTTCGAAATGGTAACCAGACGATTTGAATGGCGACTGATAGTCTCTTACCCATTATTATGGAATCGTCCTATCATTAAACTTTGACCAAATTTTCGGTTGCGAAGTAATGCGAGCCATAGATCTAAGGACCTTAGGGATCTTTCCTAACCATTGGATATACGCCATGGTCAAATTTGGAATTGACCTACTCCGAGGGTAAAAGGGTGCTAAACAACCAAAATCCCCGAATGCCGAAGTCGAGAAGTAACGTGGACCGTAGATCCAAGGATCCTTTGAGACCCTTCTCGACTGTTAGATCAACCATAGTGGAAAGATAGAGTAAGTGGTCTCATTAAATGACAACAACAAATATTCCCTGCTCTATGACCTTTTCAGTAGGTAAACCTTCAGGACTTAAATGGGTTAAGACATGTAAGGGACACGAAGTTGCCGAAGTCTCGAAGTGGCGAAATCCCACCAATCATCAGATCGAGGAGAGGAATTTAGGAACATTGTGGACCATTGATCGAGGGTCCGTTGGGGACCTTCTCAACCATTCGATCAACTAGAGGGAGACAACATAAACACTTCGGCTAAGTCCTACTTCGGGACTCCGGGAGATGCGAGGATATAGGATGGTATGTTAAGCACAAAAGCGCCGAAATCCCTATGTATGGCGTCCAACCTCGAATGGATAGGAAACGTATGCCATGATGATGTGGTGCATTTGGGTAGTTTCACATGGTGTCGTGGGATTGGTCACGAATTAAGTGTGGGACCCTTCCCCCCTCTTGTCAAGTCTAAGCTATGTGTTAAGCACAGATGAATATCAGTGATTAGATCCAAGGGTGGATAGAATCTCCACGATAGATTCCAGAGTGGAAATATTCCTTTGGACTTCAGAACTCTGGGGAATTTTGTAGACCTGTAAAAGAATATCGAAGGGGCCAAAGGCTTGTTACCCATGAAGGCCTGTGATATATCCCCTTCAATCACCCCTCCAGAGGCAATGTCATTGCTAGAGGATGACGATCGAGGTTGTATCAGTGCCATGTAGGATGGTACGAATGAGGTGGAGCCACGTGGGTGCCACATGGCTTTTGACCAACAATACCCTGAGAAGTTTAGGGAGCCATAAATTTCGACTTAGAACTCAGTTTTGGATGATTTTATAGTCTTTGGAAATATTTCAGAGAGTAGAAGGAAATGGTGCCCTTATTCGACGAACTCAGAGAAGTTGTAGGAAGGAGAAATTTTTTATTCCCCATCCCTTAAAAGGATACTTAGGGGTTTGGGTGTGTGTTAGAGTGGTATCAAAGCAAGCACCAACACTTGACCTGCTTGGGCTCATGAGAGAGCAGAATAAATTTTATTAGGAAACCTTTAAGGGGTAGGGAACCCTACCCTACCCATTCATAAGAGATTATTTAGAATCTATTACTAAAGATAGGAACAAAACATTATGTTGTTTTTACATGTTTTAAAAATCTGAACTGTGTGTTGCTAATGTTACCAAATAATGAAGTTGATTTCACCTTACAAATTGCACGTGTTGTTCATAAATTAGTATATAGTTAACTAACATAAAATGTTGTTATCAACACTTAAACAATCAGTGGACAACAAGGAAAACTACATCATAATGAATGGTGACACACCATGAGTTGGGAGAAATATCCTACAATAGAGAAGAATAATCTGATGAGAGGAGGGTGGTGGAAACCCCTTCGGATTTGGCTGAAACTGTAAGAAGCCTCATGGAAAAATTACAAAGTTGTAAGGAAGACAATGAAACGCTGATAAAAGAATAGGAAAAACAAACTAAAATTAATGCAGTTCTATTGCAAATCCTATCAGATATACAAAACCAACTGCAACATGGGCCAACAACTAGTAACATGGATAAACATCATATTAAGAAAACCCAGAGCCCACCTGAGATACAAAAACATGGTATTGAAAGTAGCCAAATGAGAAGAAGCACCTTAAAGAAGGTCCAACATGTAGCCAAGAGGCATGCTAACGTTAAGGATTCAACTGAATAATCATCTAGTGAGGGAACTGACAACTCCAAGGAATTTTTTAGCAGTGAAACTAGTTTACATTCTCAGAGGAAAAGAAAGAGGAGGAAACATTCGAAGAGCCATGACCCTGAAGAGTTTAAAAAATCCAAACCACACACTTTCGATGGAGAAATTAAAAAGGGGGAAGAAGAAGAAGTTTGGCTATTTGGCTTGAAGAAGTACTTCAAAGTCCATGACTACACTGAAAACTTAAAGGCCCAAATAACCATTTTCAACTAATGGAAAGGCCTCCATCTAGTGGGAGGACCTTAGAAATGTGAAAGGAATTCATAAGAATGAGTTTTCATGGAAACAATTTGAAAAGTATTTTAAGAAAAAGTACCACTCTGAAAGGTACTATGATGAAAGGACCAAGGATTTCTATGAACTCAAGCTAGGACAACTCACAATAGATGAATATATCAACAAATTTATTGAGCTCATGAGGTATGTACCTTACATAAAGGATGAAAAGGTAAAGATGCAATGATTTGTTAGTGGGATGCCTTAGTCCTTTCGGGACAAAATTGAGTTTGATGAACCTAAGACTTTAGAAGACATTATTCAAAAGGAAAGGTAATGCTATGAGAAATTCAAGAACAAGGCATAGCCTCATAAGGATTGGAAGAAGAATAGTAAATTGGGATTCAAGAAGAAGGGGTTTAAATACTCAATATTTACGAATCATAGGAAAAGCTATGAGATGAGCCTTCCTACTAAGAGTGTGTATCAACAAAATTTTCCATCTCAAAGTGGAATCAAACCTTTTGGATCCTCCCTCGGAAAGACATATAATATAAAGAAAGAACCCTTGAAATTTTGGGGATGTGGAGAAGCACATTTGCTGAGGGACTGCCCACATAGGCAACATGACAATAGGAGGATCTATAACATCCAGGAGGCTACCACAGTCTATGATGTGTCTAGGAGAATTCCACAAATTAATTCATCCCTAGATAATAGAGAAGCTGACCACCGAGGTTCAATGGTGGAGATGGAAGGTATGATTGCCAACCATCTAGTTTCCATTTTAATTGACCCTAGTTCTATTCTGAGTTATGTTTCCCCTCAAACTGTTGAGAAATGTAAATTTTAACAAGTAAAACATGCTAAATCATGGCTGGTACAACTATCCACTAGAACAAAAAGAAAGGTGACAGAGGTCATACCAGCATGCCAATCCATTTTGAATGGATTGCCCACCCAAACAATCCTAAACATGCTCCCTTTAGGATCTTATGACTTGCCGATTGACATGGACTGGTTGGTTGCCCATAAAGCCAAGTTAGACTGTTATAATAAAACATTGGAGTTTGAAGATGAGGAAGGGAGGAAAAAAACCCTACAAGGAATTCAAAATCATGTCTCAATGTGACAAATATCATCCCTTGAAGTGAAGAAGTATTGCAGAAAAGGATGTCCTTTGTATGCAATACAAGTGTTGAACTCTATTGAGGACAATAAACCAAGCCTAGAGGACCATCCTATATTAAGAGAGTATAAATACGTGTTTCCAGAAGAGGTACCAGATCTACCTCCAAGAAGAGATATTGATTTTTCCATAGAATTTGTACTTGGAGTGGTACCAATGTCTAGAGCACCTTATAGAATGAGTACACCAGAGCTAGTTGAGCTCAAACTACAGCTAAAGGAGATGTTGGACAAAGGTTACATTCAACCTAGTGTGTCTCCTTGGGGATAACCAAATTTTTTTGTGAAGAGGAAGGATGACACACTCAGATTTTTCATAGACTATAGACAAGTCAACAAGATGACCATTAAGAATAAGTATCCCTTGCCAAGAATTGATGACTTCTTTGACCAATTAATTGGCGCTGCAATTTTCTCCAAGATTGACTTGAGGTCTGGATACCATCAAGTCCGAATTAAGGATGAAGACATACACAAAACAACCTTTAGGACAAGGTAAGGGCACTATGAATTTGTGGTGGTGCCATTTGGGATTACCAATGCACCAACCACCTTTATGTGCTTAATGAATAATGTGCTCAACAAGTTCTTGGACAGATTTGCATTGGTTTTCATTGATGATATCCTAATCTATTCTAAGAGTCATGAAGAGCATGAAGAACATCTCAAGTTATTTCCTCAAGTGCTGAGAGAGCACAAGCTCTATCCAAATCTTAGTAAGTGTGAATTTTTCCAAAAACAAGTCCATTACTTAGGCCATGCTATCTTTGAAGAATGAGTGGCAGTTGATCCTGCCAAGATCAAATCCATTATGGATTGACCTACCCCAAAATATGTATCTGATATCATATCCTTTATGGGCCTAGCAGTGTACTATAGGAGTTTCATAAAGGGATTTTCCAAGATTGGTTATCGAATCATCTCCCTTCAGAAAAAGGGAGTTGGATTTATTTGGACAACAAAATGTGGAGAGAATTTTCAGTAGCTGAAACACCTTTTAACCAATGCACATGTGCTGAAAATTGCAGACCCTAACAAGAAATTCCTTGTGTGTACAGATGCTTGCAAGGAAGGACTCAGGGGAAGAAGTTTAGCACTTATGACAGACCATAGTGGGATGAGATATATGTTCGATCAACCCAAACTCAATAATAGACAGGCTAGGTGGGTGGCTCTCCTTAGTGAGTTTGATTTTGAAATCAAAATTATTAAAGGAAAATAAAATAGGGTGCATGATGCCCTTACTATAAGTATGAAAAGTGATTCACTTGGCAACTGTAAGCATCTTTGAACCATACATCAAGGAAAGAGTCAGAAGTGCACAAGAACTAGATGCATTTTTCAAAACTGTGAAATCATACCAAGAGCAAGAGCCCATGGGGCTGAAGTATGAGGGATATCAATTGTTGAATTATGACCTGCTAACTTACAAAGGTAGGTTGTATATTCCAAATTGTGACAACTTGAATATATTCATAATGGATGAACTACATAAAACACCATACACTGATCATCCTGGTTATCAGAAAATTATCACAACCACTAAGAAATTGTTTTATTGGCCCATAATGAAAAATGACAGAGTTGATTACTTAGCTAAATTTTTAGAATGTCAGCAGGTTAAGGCAGAGCACTGATATCCATTAGGGTTGTTGCAACCCCTACCAATTATAGAATGGAAATGGGAAACCATCTCCATGGATTTCATCACAAGATTACCTAAATCAACCAAGTAAAATGACGACATTATGGTAGTTGTGGAAAAGTTGAGCAAGGATGCTCACTTTATCCCCTTAAAGTCAACTTGCAGGGAAACATATATTACCAATATTACCTAAGGAAATCATATCAGACAAAGATACAAAATTTACTTCAAATTTTTGGAAATCTTTGTTTGTTGGTTTTGAAACTAAATTTATATTTAGTACAACTTATCACCCTCAAATTGATGGACAGACAGAGAGGGTAAACCAAGTGTTATAATAAATGTTAAGGATGCATGTGATGCATCATCCCAGGAAATTGGAAGAATACCTACCACTGGTAGAGTTTACCTACAACAATGGCTATCATGAGTCATTAAAGATGAGACCTTTTGAGGCTCTCTATGGTAGATAATGCAATATTCCAATAAGTTGGAATAACCCAGTAGATATAATTACACTCGGGCCAGATATGCTAAAAGAAATGGAACAACAAGTAGTTCAAATAAGACAAAATTTGAAGGTGGTTCAAGACAAAAAAAAGAGCCATGCAAACAAAAATATCACTCCTAGAGAGTTCAAAGTAGGGGATCATGTGTATCTTCATATTAAGCCCAAAATAAGTTCCTTGAGAATGGGAACTTGTGCCAAGATGGAACCTCGGTGGGAACTTTGAAATTTTAGACAGTGGGACCTGTAGCATATAGACTAACGCTTCCTCCCATAGTGAAAGCCCATAATGTTTTCCATCTTTCATTGATTGAATAAATATGTACATGATTCTAATCATATAATTGACTGGTTTGTGATCCAGGTGGAACCAGAGGGAGAATTCCTACTAGAACCCCAATGCATACAAGACATGAAGGACATCCCACTCAGGAACAAAACCATTGCACAAGTCAAGGTGCTATGGAAACACTTTGGTCTAGATGAAGATGCATGGGAATTGGAGGATGCCATGAAACATGCATACTCCTTTTTGTTCATTGTTGTACATAAATACCACACCTTCAGGTAGAACATCGAGGATGATGTTCCTTTAAGGGGGAATGGATTGTAATACCCCTATTTCCCCCAACTTGTAAATATAACTATAGTTTTCTAAGAGACTATGGGTAGACTGATTATGTGTGGATGTTGGAATTGATGAACCTTTTCTTATAGAAGGTCATGTATATATTTTTGTTACTAAATAAAATGGAAGATGTTGCATAACTGCTGAAAGCAGGTGGCTAGTATGGATCACGATGCATGAGAGGGGATGGTAAGGGGAACTAGTGATGGATGAGATGAACTTGCTAGACCAGTACGCTGTTGGATATAGATTTCTTAGACCCAGAATAGTCTTCTATCCCATAAAATTTAATTATCAGTCAAGCTGGTAGTTGGGAAGTATTCCTCAATAGTAAATGACGAGATGGGCAGAGTACTTGTTTGGAAACTTCCTGATCTGACCCACACAATCTTGTTGGGAAAGGAAAGAAAATTCAGGTAAAATTGTGGGCAGAGGGAAAAAGATACACACGAATAGGTTGAAAGACCATTCAAGAGGAAGCAGAGTGTGCGAGGCTCTCTGGTTCTAAGGAGAACTGACAAATATATGTTATTTTGGGTACATGAGCACTTGGACAATGTTTTCTAATCAAGATGATAAACAAATATGTAGTGATTGAGTGAGCAATCACAACAAACTCACTTGCTTGGTGGATAGAAAATTGTACTGCCAGGGCCTTGTGGGAAAATAAGAGTAACATTTGTCCCTTGTTGTAGCTGAGCAAAAAGAAAAAAAAAATATTCTATATAATGGAATCATGATCTAGCTAGGGGGTGGACGGTTGAGGAATACTCAAAGAGAAAAGTGTGCCTATGGTTGGGAGGAAAAGAGAACCCCTTTCAACAATTTCCAACTAATTTCCAATTTCAGATAATGTGACTATGAGTTTTATGTTGTCTTGGTTGTTTTGTTGTAATATGCATTTTGTTCTCAGGCTAGATTATGGAAAATTCTTTTACCTTGTTTGAAGGGTAGAATTGGTGGCTCTAATGGCCTAGTGGCCTGGGAAATTGGAAGAAAAGTTTGAATATCATATTTTGTAGATGTTTTTCTGCATAACTCTGTTTAAAAAAGGATAATTGTTATTAATGGGCTTTTAACCGAATTTGGGGACATAAGATTTTGGCCCCTATGTTGGTTGGTAAATACTCAAGGGATTTCCCAAGGACCAAATCTGCAGATATAGAGTCGGGACAGAATCTACAGGACTACTCCAATCCTGTTGATCCCTCGAAATTACCTTTTTCATGTTGCGAAATTCAAAGTTTGTAGACGAAGGGTGCTTCCTTCAAACCATTTTCCTGAGTGACCGCAGATTCAATTCTACAACCTTAACCAAATCTTGGATAAGATTTAAGAGTGTATCCCTTGGGGCTTGCCAAATTCCCATATAACCAGAACCTTGGAACCCTGCACTACGCTCAAAGGGAGATAAGCCTTATGAGCTTTGGGACTTTGGAGGTATGGAGCTCCGAGATGTTGAAACCTCACAACATTCAAATCTTACTGAAGGTAACCTGTGGAAATGGTAACCAGACGGTTTAACCGACAACTGACGGTCTCTTACCCGTTATTGTGGAACCGTCTTGTTGTTAAACTCTGACCAAATTTTTGGCCATGAAGTAATGCGAGCCATAGATCTAAGGACCTTCGGGATCTTTCTTGACCGTTGGATATATGCTACGGTCAAATTCGACATTGACCTACTCTGGGAGTAAAAAGGTGCTAAATAGCTAGAATCTCTGAATGCCAAAGTCGTGAAGTAAGGTGGGTCATAGATCCAAGGATCCTTCGAGACCCTTCTCGACCATTATATCAAGCATACTGGAAGGATAGAGTAATAAGTACCATCAACCGACAAAAATCATTCATCCCTGCTTTATGACCTTTCCGATAGGTAAACCTTCGAGACTTAAATGGGTTAATACCTATAAGGGACGTGGTTATCGAAGTCCCGAAGTGGAAAAATCCCTCCAACCGTCAAATCAAGGGGAGGAATTTGGGAACATTTTGGACCTTATCGACCGTTTGATCAACTAGAGGGAGACAATGTAAACACTTTGGTGAAGTATTACTTTGGGAATTCAGAACTCTGGGACTTTAGGGATGCGAGGATATAGGATGGTATGTTAAGCGCCGAAGCACCAAAGTGCCAAAATATTGTGTGGTGTCAATCGTGGTTGTACAGGGAACATACACCATGATGATGTGGCATGTCTGGGTAGTTACACATGGCGTCGTGGGACTGGTCATGAATTAAGTGTGGGACCCTTTCCCCCTCTGTTCAATTCTAAGCTATGTGTTAATCACAGATGAATCTCAGTCGTTAGATTCAAGGGTGGATAGAATCTCCATTATAGATTCCAGAGTGGAAAGATTCCTTTGGACTTTGAAACTCCAGGGAAGTTTGTATACCTATACAAGAATATTGAAGGGGTTGAAGACTTGTTACCCATGAAGGCCCGAGAGATATCCCCTGCAACCACCCCTACATCGACCATGTCATCAATATAGGATGATGACCAAAGTTGTGTCAGTTCCATGTAGGATGGTACAAATGAGGTGGAGCCACGTGTGTGCCGCATGACCTTTGACCAATAATACCCTGAGAAGTTCAAGGAGACATAACGTTTGACTCATAACTCAATTTTGGACGAGTTTATAGTCGTTAGAAAGCTCTCGGAGAGCAGAAGGAAATGGTTCCCTTATTCGAGGAACTCAGAGAACCTGTAGGAAGGAGAATTTTTTTATGCCCCATCCCTTAAAAGGATACTTAAGGGGTTGGGTGTGTGTCACATGTGCCTCAATATATTATGAGGAGGACCATGTGCCTTACCCTTTTCTTTTAATGGTTCTTGTCATGCCCACATTCTAGTAACACATTCTAGACATAAGTCTTTGTTACATTTTAATGATTCTCAGAGATAAGTTTCTCCCATTCTAGCAAGTCTTTCAATCTGTATTTCTATAGTTTTGTACATTTTGTTCATTAATAGAAATTGTGTATTACTGTATCTATGTGTTTACGGTTGCATATTTGATATATTTCTATTATATTATTAGATATATGAGATATCTCTGTACATTTCTTTATTATATCTCCGCTCTTATTTCGTGCCAAAAAAATAATTTGGATCAGTGGTATCAGAGAAGGCTCCTCTTGATCATTTTTTTTTTCTAGTGCATGCCCCCAACGAGGTCTGAGTATAGCAAGTTGTCTCTTGAGCTTATATATATTGAGGAAAATTTCTCTCGCATGCCCAAGAAACCCTCCATGTCGGAAGAAAGGAAAAACAACAAAGCAAACAATTCTATTAATATGTTGCTTGAGCAAGCTCTCACGCGATAGAGGGAAAAAATGATGGAGAATTTTTCCCACATACTTCAACACCTGCCTATAAAAACTGACACGTCTTCATCAAGCAACCACTTTGGAGGCACCGTGCCTTTCAAGGTACAAGTTAATTTTGATATTCTTGTACTTGAAGGACAGATAGATGCAGATTCCCTAGAAAAGTGGTTAAATCTGCTATAAGGTTATTTCTCTGTTCATAATTTCTCCAACAGGGAAAATATCACCTTCGAACTCCTTAAGGCTCTCCCCCATGTCAAACATTGGTGGGAAACTTATTGGGAGAAAAGTTACATAGAGGAGTCTAGAATATATGGGGCCAAGCCCACTTGGGATTTTTTTGTGGATGCGGTCAAGGAACAATATTACCCTGTTGGAAAGTATGAATACCAGTACATGAGATGGACCACACTACGTCAAGAGAGGGGCCAAGCAGTGTTGGATTTCACCAATACCTGCCATACCTTGTGCACCAAGCTGGGTATCAAAGACTCCGAGCGACATTTGGTTTTGAAATACTGTGGGTCTCTACAAAGATACATCCAAACTGAAATGGATTTTCTGGACATCTCATCACTGGGTGTTGCTTATCGATATGTTGTTAAAATTGAGCATAAATTTAAGCACCATAACTAGAGGGAGTTCAAGTATGCAAATACGCAACAACCAAAGTATGGTAAATATGGCCCTAACAACCAACCTTCAAAAAACTAGTCCAGCCACAAGAAAAAAAGGGTAATGGAAAGATGAAAGACATTGGAAAATGGTGTGATTTCCACAAAAGTCCCTGGCACAACATCGATGAATGTCGCTCAAAATAGTCATTGTTGTTTGAGATCAAAGACAAGGAGTCGAACCCTAATTCATAATCTGATTCAAAAAATACTGGTAGAAGACAAATCATCGACGTAGACCCCGCTGTTATTGTCGCAACCACATAAATTCAACTAGAAGAACCAACAGATCCTGAAGAGGGGGAGAGCCTTTTTCATTCACATATGTGGGTGAAGGGGACACCACTACATTTTATTGTTGATAGCGGAAGCCAGAAGAACCTCATCTCATCAAAGGTCATCAAATAGTTGGGATTGTCGACAACACCACACCCACAACCATACAACATTGGGTGGCTTTGCTAGGGACGAGATCTTCATGTCATCCATCAGTGTTGATTTTCATAGGGCATCCAACCC
This sequence comes from Picea sitchensis, assembly GCA_010110895.2. Taxonomy (NCBI): domain Eukaryota; kingdom Viridiplantae; phylum Streptophyta; class Pinopsida; order Pinales; family Pinaceae; genus Picea; species Picea sitchensis. The sequence continues at coordinate 28,296 of SNQJ01S0145570.1, read as the reverse complement.
TTCAAGGATGAGGTATTATATGATGTTGCCCCACTGGATGCCTGTGATGTTCTCTTGGGCCAACCGTATATGTGGAAGCACCATGCTATTTATGAGTCTCGACCCCATAGTGTCATTGTTACTCTGGGGAGTCATATCTACAGGATACCAGAGGTAGTTCTAACCATTTTCCCACCTAAAAAGTGCCACAAGGTAGTATCTCATACTAAAAAATCCAACTTCTTCACATTCTATTCAAAAGGTGAACAAAAGGACACTACAACCACTGTAGCCTCGGTCCAAGCACCTTCTATCCAACATAAGCAGGTCGACAATATTACAACAAAGCGTAAATATTCATTTTGTACATAGGCATCTCATGTAGCCAGACTAGTGAAAAAGGTCCAACCCTTCCAGCCACAGGTTCATGACAACCTTCAACAAGCTAAGCAACACAACTTCTCCAGCAAGGCAAGCAACTCATCAAGATGCAGATACAATAAATGATTTTCCCTCTCCCCCGGGCACTCAACGCAATGGAAACCAATGCTTTGTAATGAGGGAGGATCTATCCAGGTGGATATCATTGTCCACCCACCTATTCCAACTGGATCAAAATAGTCTTTTGGCAACTTACTATTTTTAGTAGTTTTTCGGTTCCTAAACTTTCGAGGCCATTTTGAGGGCCTAAATGATTTTTTTTTGGAAAAGAGAACCTTAATGATATTTGAAGGCTTTCACTGAGCCACCAAAATTAATCTCATCGATGATACCTTTCCAACGAGCTATCGTGCGCCCCAAATGGAGATTGTATGCCAAAGTTATGCCCCCAGGAAGTTGATACACCAAACTACCCAAAACAGGGTGTTGACGTCGAGGGACTAGAGAATCCCCAACACCAACATTTTCAACCTCTCGCGGAGCTAGGCGAGAGGAGATGGGAATATCACCCTAGGCTTAAAGCCCCAAACAAGAAGACATATTGAGCTCTAGGCTAAAAATCCTTTAACCTACAGTCTAAACATGAGTCCTTCGCCTTGTATTTTACTTTTTAACAATATTTAATTTTTATGTGATTTTACAATTTTGTTACTTCTATGTGGAGTTTTATACATTTAGAGTAACAAATTTAAATTTAATAAAGAAAATGCAAACAAAAAAGGAAAAGACAATTGTTTTGTATTTATTTTAACAAGAAGTAACTAAAGCAAAATTAACCAAAAGCTAGAGAAAGTTAATAAAACCATGTTAGTTTTAAAGTGATTTAATTAAAAGAAAAGTTTATTAAATAAACATTAGTTTGAAGACTATAAAGGAGTAACATTTTAATGATATAATATTTTTTTCATATTTCTTTTAGAAGTTAGGATGTAATAAACAAATAATAAAATCAAAATAGTAAAGAAAGAAAAAAGAAAAGTTTATACATATAAAACAAGCTAATAAATAAACTTATGTACATGATTTTTACAAAATAAACATGTTCATAAGTTTGTTTGTCCTTTTTTATTTTTATTTTTAACGTTATATTAAGAAAAAATGAGGAAAACTGAGAATTAAAAAAAAAATAACAAAGAGATAATTTCATAGTGTAAAGGAATTTGATCTTCATTTAGAATGCTCCCCATACAAATTCATGAATTTTGAAATCTACAAGTCTCTGCGTAGACTAGGGCCAAGTATATGGTCTTTATCCACTCTAGAACAATGTTACAATAGAAATACCAACCGCGAAAAACAAAAATAAAGCTGAGCTAGGATGGATTGGAGAAATGGTGGCGAATCACAAGGAGAAAACCTGCATATCAGAAACTGATTAGCGTCGAATAAAATCGAGCTTGAATACAACAAACTGCCAAGTAAAATATTTATCTTATGAAAGCCAACAAGCTCATCCTTGCTTTATCTTTTCGCTGCTTCGCAAGACCCCCTGTTGCCAATGATTTCGTCAATCCCTGCTGAACATGTAAAAGGAGAATGAAAAGAAGCAGACCTCACAGCACTCCAAGCATACCTCTCTATAGATTTTCTGCCAAAGTTTTTCTCTCACAAAATTTTATTTGTCAATTTTTTCTTCCCCCACTTGCTGGGCGCTATCTCTTGTTTTATAATCTTTGGTGGACAGTTCTGATGGTAGTGGTCGTTGAGTTAACGAGTTGAAGCAAACTGTTTTGAACCATTTCCACTTTGATTTAATAAAAGACATTCATTTATTTGATTGTCAATTTCTTGAATGAAGCATCTATTTCAGCCAACAATAGTTTATTTGACAATCACTTAGTATTAACAATATTGAAAATAATTAATTTAT
>SNQJ01S0145570.1:0-19058 GCA_010110895.2 Picea sitchensis | reverse complement strand
CATCTTAGTATCCAACTTAGCTTCTATTGAATCCATCAACTTAGCTTCCATTGAATCCATCTTCTTTTGTAGTTCATTTATGTCCCTAGGCATTTCTTCACCATCATCAAGAGTCCAATTAGGATTTTCTGGAGGCTTATTTGGTGTAGAAGGTCCCTTTTTCGGTGGCATGTTGGCCAAGTATCACTTTTGAATCTTGATTTTGAGACAGTTCTGCTAAACAATATTTATTCTATTCTATCTCCCAAGTTTCGGCCCTTCTGAGTATGAAAATTTCTTTTAGGTAGTTCTCTGATATTTCTTCTCTGCAATGCCATAGGTCTGATCAAAATTGGACGTGCCAAGTGGAATTTACGGTAACTTCCTCACAACTTGCCGATTTTTGGAATTTAGGAGATCTCACTTGTATTGCATGCCCCACACAAAATAATTGATATCAAATTTTGAAACTTGCACCCAAAATACTACAGACTGTCCATGATCCAATGAAACCAGTCCCACTCAATTTGGATACTCTAGCAAGAAGTTATGATTGTTTTACCTGGAACATCTTTTCGAGACTAGTCAATAGGACTAGTCAGATACCCTATCTTACAAAAGGTGTATATACAAATTTAAGATGACCCAGAAGCTGAAATTTTTACCACAGATAGCTTAATAATTTTTGTAAATGGCCTCTAGAATTCAGGGTCCGAAACATTACAAAAATTTTTGTATAGTGAAAATCCCGCAATGACTCATTTCAGGATGATTCCAGAACTCTATCTTGTACATGCTTTATCTATGAAAGTATAAGGCCTCAGGAGCTTAATTTTGAACCCAACGTACCTTGATCCGTCTGATAAATATCCTCCAAGCCGTTCCTTCTGAAATGTTATAGAAAAAAAGTTATAGTGAAAATTCCACGGTGTCTCAGATGTAGCAGCAAAACCCCAAGACCTTGAGCTCTGATACCATATGTTAAGAACCAAACATCAATATAGCATAGAAAAACCTCAGGAAAAGTAATCAACGCCTTGAAAAAGAGATAATTTCATATAATAAGCCTCTTCGAGAGGGCAACCTCCTTTTACCCCACTTAAATGTTCAAGTACAAGATGATTCAAATTGAAAATGTCTCCTTGGTATATATAGGAGACTAGGAGGTATTTACAACTAATGGCCTAAAGTCGAGATAAATAAAATAACATTACTAATATAATATTCCCCAATTAAGGGGTAATGATCCAATATTAGGGCTTAACATTACTCCGGTCGGATGGATGTATGTGATTTATTGGATAGCAAGGACAATATTGTCCTCGATATTGTACACTACCTATACACGGGGTTGGATGGAGAGGATGTCCAAACATCCGATTTACAACAGTTGAGCCACGAGATGAAAGAGTTAATATTATCATTATGTTTTGATAAATCTAGTTGCATATCTTTATGTCCTATTTAATGCACATGTGATTGATTGTAACATTTTGTTTCAATTATCTTATGATTATTATCTATTGTTTTGCAGATATTAGCACATATGTTGGGGATGAGCCTCCCCAAAAGGATGAGGTGATGGAGGAGGAATAAGACCAACCTCAAGTATAGAGACTTCACATGCCACGTAGGCTAGACAAAGAGTCTAGATAGAGGTGGCTGATCAATTATGCGATGTCATGACTAGTCATAGAGTGATACTTGCATCGATTAGAGATATATTACAGATACAATATCTCTCTACGATATGGATGCATCTTCCTTGTGATATGATGCTTTTGATGCATCATATTGTTGGTGTCATCAACCTCATCGAGAGGTTTAGGGGTCCTGCTCATAATCCTATTCCATCTAGCTCATTAACAAACCCATCCACATCCTATACTCCACCACATGGTCCTCCTACTCCTCCTCCTGCTTCTCCTCCACATGAGTCGACTACACCATCCACCGATCCTCTTTCTTCCCCTCCACATATGTCTGAACCTACCTCCTCTTCCTCCTCATGTGTATGAACCTCCATCCATGTCTGATCCTCATCCTCCTCCTCCACATGTGTCACCATATTCCACTGATCCTCCTCCTCCTCCACTTGTGTCACCATCCACTGATCCTTGTCCTTCTCCTCCACATGTGTTACAAGCTTTTGATGCTTTAGATGCTATGTTCACATCTAGTACTATTACACATGTTGATGATCTTGATAGAGAGACATTTGACAATGCACTTTTGTTGACATTTATTTTTGACATAGTTGGTCTTGATATAGGCTCTACCTCTGGTAGCAGAGACACTAATGCATCCGGCTCTTGTAGTGGACCTATATAGTAGTGGTATTGATTGACATGTATATTGATTGTTTTATATTTGGCTTAAGATGTATATATGACATGTTTATTGCAGATTTTGTTGAGATGTATGTTTGACATGTATATTCATATGTACATCTCTCATGTATATTATGTTTTTTCATATAATGTCATGATTATTGTTGTTCAATATATAAAATGTATTATGGGTATGCTAACGATGAACATTGTTAATGATTTCTTTGTTTTTAAGTTAAATTTGAGATGTATCACCCATTTAAAATTACGGTTGCCATATAATGTTTAACTTTACTTTTATGAAATCGTTTAATTTGGATTATGATTGTGTAAAGTTATAAACATTAATTCCATATAATGTTTAATTGTTCTTCAAGGTGAATTGTTTGTTGTCCAACAAGATACAATATGTTGAGTAAATATGTTTAGAAACAAAAATACAAATATGATGAGCGAAATGATTTGAATAATTATGTATTTTTTTTATATATTATAATAATAACATTATAACATAATTATTCACTAATAATAATGATGATGATGATGATGATGCAATAATAGTGTTATTTTTTTAATTTTTATTATTCAAAGATTACAAGACAAAGTTACAATATAATTGTTTACTAAAATCACAATTATTATATTTTATTAATATTTATTTTTTCCAAATATTTTATTACATCGAAGGTGTTTTTAAGGGGGAGGTTTTGTCCAAGTCTTCTTCGTCTATCCATAGCCACTTGGAACCCGCCCCCTGTCCAATTTCCATTTGCCCTGGACTGTCCACCTGTCTTGTTACCATTCGCGAGAAATTATGTTTGTGTTTCTGTTGTGTTATGTTTGTGTATGTGATTATTCTCTGTTCTATTATGTCCGTGTATGTAAACCTTGAGAGAGGAAGAAACCCTAGCACCTTACAACCATATGCGAGCATGGAGAAACATTATGTGAGCCAACATTATGGAGACATATCTCACAGTGAGTATTGGGATTTCTTTAATCGTAGTTTTTTTCCTCTTTTTGTTTCGTCCATTGAGGCCCTGATGTTAAATTTTAATCACACAGAATTCCAGAATGGAATCTGCCGAATGATGATCCAGTAAGCCCTAGGAGGCGATGGAACACTCAACTGCTAAATTTATTTCCATTGGTCTGCACGCGACACTGAACAGGTACATATTCTATGTTTTACTGCATAGTTTATTCTTTGAAAAAATGATCACGATAGTTTATTATGCCTTTGTCCAACTCTCAAGTGGCACTTGGATAAGAATTTCCTCCCGTCATATTGACCCTCATGCCCCCACATATTAAAGGACTTGCAACTCGTATTGATTAAACTGGGTCAACCATTTGATGATTAGCCACTCCTATTTTTAAAACCTGTCGAATGATTGAACTCATATATCTCCCTGGAATTGATCTGGAATACATATTTCTTTGGGTTGACATTGGCAATTTATTCTTTTATGTTATTTGGTATATGAAAGGAGACATCGATGAGCATGTGTTCTTCTCCAACGAAGTTTTATGGGACTTCTAGAGGTTTGGGTATCGATTTCTAGTCAATGATGAGTTCATTTGTGGACAGTGGATGGCGTTCCTTGATACCTTCGAAAATGAACCCATTCAGTTCGCAGTCCAATTTCCCTACTGATGCCGCTACAAAAAAACAACATTCCTTTTTGACCAGCAGGTTTGGAGGTGTGCATGATCAGCCTGTTAATGTTAAAATTGAACTGGTCGAGATCAAGGGACTGCTCTACTCTTTCATGGACTGAAATGGATGAGGAGAGAAAAAATAGGAACTCCTCCACTACCCAACTTTCTATTTCTATTCCAATCACCTATTTAGATTTCTCAGGATCCTCCAATTCCTGTTCTCCTACTCATGGCTACGAGTAAGTATCGGTTCCTTTTATAAATTAAAATCCCCAAGGGTGCGCTGCTCCCGTATCAGTCAGATAAATAAGACTGTTTCCTTCACTGACTCGAAACTACCCCTCTTTTTTGTATGGAGCCATGTTACTTTGTTGTCACTCTGCCAGTTTCAAACCTACAATGTAGAGATAAAGCTGAACCTAACTTCATCGACTCCAAATTGCATACTCGTTGGCATCCCCTATGTGAATCTCTTCCTGTAATTGCATATGTACTTGATTTAGGATGTCTATGGTTTAATTTTTTTCAAATAGTACACTTAAACCTTGCATTTCATTTGTTCCTTATCATTGGTCTTGGTCTCCTTTGTGGGTCTGCAGGTGTCATTTCTATTAAGTTTTTTTACCACTCATTTCCACTGCCATTTTGACGAAATATTTTTCCTTCAATGAAATATTTGGGCTTCATTCATTCATAAGTGTACCTTTTCCAAACACTCTTCTGCCCAGGGAGTTTCTAGACAATTTGTGCAAGTAATTTTATATTTTTTGTTTACCTCTAGGGTTTTGTACTATGCACAACCATAGAAAAAATGAGCTTTAGATGTTGTTTGTTCTTTGTGTTTTGTAGCCAATATTCAACAACGACAAATGATGTGATGAGATCAAGTGTCGTGGGAAGGTTTTTTTAGTGATTTTCGTCGTTTGTCCATGACAAATGAGAAATTGTCACGACGAATGAGAAATTGTCAACTGTTTTTACAGTTTTCATCGCCACTTGTTTTTACAGTTTTCACATATGTGATTTTTGTCATCTAAAAAATCACCCCTTGTTTTCACAATTGTCCGGTCTAAATTCGAAAGATCCACCACAGAGTGACAATCATAATTTTGTCTCCATCCAAATAACACAATCAACAAATTTCTTCGCAAGATTCAAAGAAATTTGTATGCAGTTGTAGAATCTTCCCACGACTACTGTATCAAATGAAATTAACCACTGCAATGTCCAATCGAATCATTTCCCTTTTCATTTTCCTACTAGCGTTCACACCTACCAATCCAATCATTTCCCTTTTCATTTTCCTACTATCGTTCACACTTGTGTTGAACAACTTAATTTTATGGCGGGGTTAAAATTAATTGAATGCAAGAAAGAGTCTAAGACGTGTCCAACAATCTAGGTAGTCATCTGACAGGGACGGTATTTGAGCGATGACAAAGCATACTTCCACCCGTCAAAAAATCTTGCAGAGAATTTTGAGATGATAAATTACAATGTGTTATATCTTGTCATTTTAAAGGTTAGCAAGGAAAGCATTGTATGTAAACCTTCAGAACCCGAGTGTGCGCACAACAATACAACAATTGGAAAACACTGTAAAAAATACTTATGAAGCCTAGCCTAGATCTAGGATCATGATGAATAAGAACTTTTTTCAAAATCCCGAGTTTTAATAAGCTTAAAATATTCGTCTTTTGTCATGCCTCCTCTAGGATTCTGTGAATCCAAATTCGACTAGGAATTAATTATACCTTGTGCCTTGTGAGGGAGCAAGAAACTCCCATGGAATGGTGACATGTTAAACCCTCAACGGTTGTTATTTGATCTTTCTGGTGGGATACAACGTTCGGTCAGACGCAACCCAACTCCTTTTCAACGACAAGTGATGAAAAAAATGAACAGATATGAGCAGAGTTGAGAACAATGAAAATATATGGGCAGATTTGAGTCTATTGCCATAAAAAAAACACCTTACACAACCTACAAAAAACACCTTACATAGCCTACAAATAAAGTAAGTGGGTGTTTTATAATTAAAGGAAGAATAATTCAACAGGGTAACCACTATTTGTATATATCAATCCCACTCAGTCACAGGGCAGTCCACATGATCGCCCGAAGAAACTATATAATACAAAAATAAATGTACAGAGAGAAGAACTCTAGGCATCTAGTGACAATACATTAGGCATCCGGTAATAATACATTGTACATGGATCATGATCAAGGCAGGAGACTGAGACCAGATCTTCACTTTTTACCCTTCAATCCTCCACAGACAAAAAGGTATGAAACAAAGTGCAGTGGCATAGGATTCCCCTTTACACATGGCCAACAAGAGCTTCCAGGCCCCTTCCACATCCAGGCTGCCTACCTTATTTCTTCCTGATCGAAAGGTATTAATATTTCTTACACGACTGCAAACCGGACTCTCATTCTTGAATAATAACCTTAGTTTAGTTTTAGTTATGGTCTAAAAAATTGTAGATAAATTCAATATTTCTGTAGTCAACTACAAAGTTATAACCTAAATTTCAATAATTTTGAGAAAACAAATAAGAATTAAGCAACCCATTTGAGAAAAAAAAAAGAGAATTAAGCAATCCGTCAATATTAAAAGGTAGAAAAATAAAACAAAGATGTCATTTTTAATTGAAGATTCATGAAGAATTTAGTAAAATTAACATGAATAAATGTGAGTTAATGTTTATCTCATTCAGGTAGGTTCCGTGGGATCTTCCATAGTCTCTCATATGCTTAGTTAATGTATCTTCCTTCTTTTCCATTTCTCTCTTGAAAAGTCACAATCACATATATGCAATGGGCATGATTGGAGTTATAGTATCATTGCAAATAATTTGCCAACATTTTCACTTGGGTGTTTCAGAGTTATAGTATCGTTGCAAATATTCTATGAGCTTTTTCACTTCGGTGTTTGGGTATGCTAATTAATTTATATTATCCAACTATTATAATATATGGACTTTATTCAATTAAAGTTAAAATTAAATATAGAAAATAATAATACATTTTGATCTATACACTTTTGATGAAATGGTTTCACAATTTTTTACTCTAATACTAACTTTATGAATCTTCTATTAAAAAATGATATCACCCAACATTTTATAATTAATAATTTAAGAATTAGTAAAATTGAGTCTAGAAAAATACTCTTTCAGAATTTCTATGTCCTTTCTATATTGACACTTATTTCAAGGAGAATGTAAAAAGAATGATTGATATAAGTTTATATGATTAAAAACTAAATGATGGAGTCGAATAGGTGAAGGCCATGATAGTTGCACTAGTTAAGGTTGGGAATGCCATCAAAGTTGGTAATGTCAACACAACAAGTGTGATTCTAGAATTCATATATGTTGCATGAAGTTATTTTGTTGGCATTGTCCTTAGAAGTTCCATCAACGTAAGTATATATATTTATTTGAATTTTGATTTTTTCAAACAATAAAAATTTTGAGGTTTGATTTTTTAATATCTTCATTTTTTTGTTAAATTATATATGATTTAAAATAAATTTTTACTATTGTACATCATCAACTTTGTGATATCTCAATTAACGGTTAGTAATTCAAAGGTTAACATAAACATATGCTAATACAATACAACATAAATTTGTTGTAATAAACAATAAATATGACAATAAAAATATATCAAAACCACATCTTATGCATGTACTATTTAATGTATTTTCAATATGGTGGTTGTAAATGGTTGTTAACTTTTCATATCCAACAAATTATAAAATGAAGAAATAAAAACATAATTGGCCATTATAGATACCCATAATAAAATGACATCCACAATATAAACGTTGAAATAAAACATTTACAAATCAATCTTAGTTGCCATCACCCTAATTATCTTTCTTGGTTGGCATTGTAACATTGTTGTTTTCAAAAAGATGTTTAGATCCCGGATCATGTCTCAGTACGAATCATCAATCCCCATCCAACATAAGGCTCCTTAGTTTCAGCCCACATTTTTTTAGAGTTAATACATATTAGCCCATTATCATGATCTTCCTTTACATTTCTTTGATTAAAGGTATTCCACCACTTGCAACAAAAAATAACAAATTGAAACGATAATAAGTCCACTTGCATGATCTCTTGTATGTTTCCAATGTAACCTAACTTCTCCTCTATTAGGTTTTGATTACGGTGGTTAGCATGAATAAATTGGTTGAACTCGACCTCCACCATTCCACAATATTGTGTGATGTGTCCATCATCAACATACTCAATGTGAAAATGACGTTCATATGCCCACATAGATGGGAACAAATGCACATGTAAAAATGCAAACAACTTCAATTTAAACAATGTAAACAATTTCTCTATATTAAATTGACAAAATATAACTAACTTACTCTTTATCAAGCACATTTTTCCATTTGTTTGGAATAACTCCCCTTCCCTTTTGTCCTCATATTGATAATAATCCCAAACGACTTCCCCTGTTGTGTCATCAATTTGATTGATGTACTCATTGGCATAATAGAATGACTTGTATACTATGCACCCCTCTGCCATAGAGCCCTCTGGTTTTTCCCTTTGTTGAGAAAACCCCTTCAATTTTCATGTACCTCTCTAAGAAGAACATTCAACAACATAAGATCACCCCAACTAATTCAACCTCATTAGGTAGGTGAATTAGAAGATGGATCTGCAAGCCCATAAAACTCGTGGGTAGTTCATTCTCAAACATACAAACAATATCAATTATCTCTCGATGCCATTGTGAAATGCTATCCATATGAATCTACTTTGATGTGATCCAATGTACTAACACAAATAATTTTGATATGGCACGTCGCAGGTACTAGGGGAAGTCATGGTTCACACAACCATGCACAAGAAAATGATATTGACACTACAAAATAGACACACACATCATTGATTTCCATAAAACTGTGAGTGCATAACATATTTTTACCGACGTCAATATAGAAGAAGAATCATGTATTCAACATACATACCCTTAGAAGGTTCATATTGTCATGTGATTTCAACCCCAACAAATTCCCTTATGCAGTGAAGCAACGTCGTAGAGTTGACCCATATAAAGAAGGTTTCTTCACACCCAATATAACATCCTTCACCATAGAAAGATCACATTTCTTCAAAATCCATGGGACATCACCTTCTTTAAAAGACCAAGAGGGACCAACGCCTCCTCTAGTTTCTTTTCTTGGCCAATGTCTCTTTTTAGTATTTGAAGCAATAAGATCTCTCCTAACAACCAATGTGTCACTTTTATTCGATGATATGTGCCTCCATAAAGAAGATGAAACATTTTTTAATATATACATGGGATCTAGTAAATGGTCAATATTAATATGGTCACAATATGGAAGCTCATAAAATAAATATTTCTTTTTCATCTCAATGAGCATTTTCTCAACATGGGTGTCAAAAAATTCAGGACCATCGAACATAGGTTCCCCATTTGAATCAAACAATTCTACCATTTCATTCTCTTTCTCTATGTCATATGTGCTAATCCAATCTGTCGATGTCATTATTTTAGGTTTCCATGTTCTCTCTGGTTTACCATTGAAAGCAAATGTAACTCTTCTATATATTGGTCTTCTAGGAGGAATACCCTCAAACAACCATACACCATCTTTTGTAGGTAGTTGGACCACCTAGCCTTTATAGAAGGTCCACGAAATTTACATCCATGGTACCCTTTTGTTACAAGACCTGCAATGTTATCGTATATAGAGCATGTTAATGTAAAAAATATAGTTACACCAAATTAAGTATGTCAAATAACATTACATATATAAACAAATCAATCAACATGCTTACCAGAGAAAACTCCTAGTCCTAGATAATCGTGCGTGGTGTATGCACATATGCCATACAACATAAAATACCTCTCCATTAAGATGTGTCTTGATTAATCATATACATGTATCCCTTCCCATAATTGTTTATATTCATCAATCCGTGGTTGGAGGTAGACATCCATTCTTTTCACTTGTTTTCTACCTGAAACTATAAGATCCAACATAAGATGTTCATTCTTAACGGACAACCATGGTTAGATAGTGTTATTGATCACCACCACTAGCCAAACATAATAATTGGTGTTTTGTAGGGAATATGGATTAACTCCATCCATAGCCATGCTCATTCGTAGGCTCCATACTTCATCCTTTAATTTATCAGACCATGTATCCTCTATATGATTCATGGCTATTGAATCTACCGGGATTCACATAATCCTTATCTCACTTCTATGTGAGGCATGCCACCCCTGCAACATGGCTAAGTGTTTGCAATGAAAGAGCATTTGAATCCATGGAATTATAGGCATTGTAATACCCATGTTTCCCCCATATTGTAAATATAACTATAGTTTGCTAAGAGACTATGGGCAGACTAATTATGTGTGGATGTTGGAATTGATGAACCTTTTGTTATATAAGGTAATGTATATATTTATGTTACTAAATAAAATGGAAGATGTTGCATAATTGTTGAAAGGAGGTGGCTAGTATGGATCATGATGCATGAGAGGGGATGGTAAGGAGAACATGTGATGGTTGAGATGACCTTGCCAGACCAATACGTTGTTGGATATAAATTTCTCAGTCCCAAAACAATCTTCTAGCCCATAAAATTTAATTACCGGTCAAGCTAGTAGTTGGAAATTCCTCCTCAAGAGTAAATGAGGATATGGGAAAAGTACCCTTCTAGAAACTTCCTGATCTGAACCACAAAATCTTGTTGGGAAAGGCAAGAAAATTCAAGAAAAATCGTGGGTAGAGGGAAGAAGATACACACGAATAGGTCAAAATACCATTCGAGAGGAAGCATAGCATGCAAAGCTCTCTTGTTATGAGGATAAATGAGAAATATATGTTATTATGGGTACATGAGAACTTGGACAATGTTTTATAATCAAGATGATAAATGAAAATACAATGATTAAGTGAGAAATCACAACATGCTCCCTTGCTTGGTGGATATAAAATTGTACTGCCAGGGCCCTATGGGAAAAGGAGAGTAACCTTTGTCCCTTGTTGTAGCTGAGACAAAAGGAAAAACTTAATCTATCTCATGGAATCATGATCTAGCTAGGGGGTGGTTGGTTGAGGAATACTCAAAGAGAAAACTGTGCCTATGGTTGGGTGGAAAAGAGCACCCCTTTCAACAATTTCCAACTAATTTCCAATTTCAGATAAGTATGACTCCGAGTTTTATGTTGTCTTGGTTGTTTTTTTGTAATGTGCATTTTTTTCTTGAGCTAGATGATGGAAAATTATTTTACCTTGTTTGAATGGTAGAATTTATGGCTCTGATGGCCTAGCAACCTGGGAAATTGGAAGCAAAGTTTGAATATCATATTTTGTAGATGGTTTTCTGCCTACCTCTGTTTAGAAAAGGAGAACTGCTAGTAATGAGATTTTAAACGAATTTGGGGACATAAGACTTTTGGCCCTGTGTTGGTTGGAAAATCCTCAAGGGATTTCCCAAGGACCAAATCCGTAGATATAGAGTCGGGATAGACTCTACAGGAATACTCCAGTTCTGTTGATCCCTCAAAATTACCTCTTTCCTATTGTGGAATTTGAAGTCTGTAGATGAAGGGAGATTCCTTCAAATCATTTTTCCGAGTGACTGCAAGTTCAAGTCTGCGGCCTTAACCAAATCTTGGATAATATTTAAGAGTGTAGCCCTCGGGGATTTCCAAATTCCCATATGACCAGGACCCTGGAACCCTCCACTACGCTCAAAGGGAGCTAAGCCTTCTGAGCTTGAGGACTTTGGAGGTCTGGAGCTTCGGGATGTTGAAACCTCATAACAATCAAATCCTACCGAAGGTAACCTTTCGAAATGGTAACCAGACGATTTGAATGGCGACTGATAGTCTCTTACCCATTATTATGGAATCGTCCTATCATTAAACTTTGACCAAATTTTCGGTTGCGAAGTAATGCGAGCCATAGATCTAAGGACCTTAGGGATCTTTCCTAACCATTGGATATACGCCATGGTCAAATTTGGAATTGACCTACTCCGAGGGTAAAAGGGTGCTAAACAACCAAAATCCCCGAATGCCGAAGTCGAGAAGTAACGTGGACCGTAGATCCAAGGATCCTTTGAGACCCTTCTCGACTGTTAGATCAACCATAGTGGAAAGATAGAGTAAGTGGTCTCATTAAATGACAACAACAAATATTCCCTGCTCTATGACCTTTTCAGTAGGTAAACCTTCAGGACTTAAATGGGTTAAGACATGTAAGGGACACGAAGTTGCCGAAGTCTCGAAGTGGCGAAATCCCACCAATCATCAGATCGAGGAGAGGAATTTAGGAACATTGTGGACCATTGATCGAGGGTCCGTTGGGGACCTTCTCAACCATTCGATCAACTAGAGGGAGACAACATAAACACTTCGGCTAAGTCCTACTTCGGGACTCCGGGAGATGCGAGGATATAGGATGGTATGTTAAGCACAAAAGCGCCGAAATCCCTATGTATGGCGTCCAACCTCGAATGGATAGGAAACGTATGCCATGATGATGTGGTGCATTTGGGTAGTTTCACATGGTGTCGTGGGATTGGTCACGAATTAAGTGTGGGACCCTTCCCCCCTCTTGTCAAGTCTAAGCTATGTGTTAAGCACAGATGAATATCAGTGATTAGATCCAAGGGTGGATAGAATCTCCACGATAGATTCCAGAGTGGAAATATTCCTTTGGACTTCAGAACTCTGGGGAATTTTGTAGACCTGTAAAAGAATATCGAAGGGGCCAAAGGCTTGTTACCCATGAAGGCCTGTGATATATCCCCTTCAATCACCCCTCCAGAGGCAATGTCATTGCTAGAGGATGACGATCGAGGTTGTATCAGTGCCATGTAGGATGGTACGAATGAGGTGGAGCCACGTGGGTGCCACATGGCTTTTGACCAACAATACCCTGAGAAGTTTAGGGAGCCATAAATTTCGACTTAGAACTCAGTTTTGGATGATTTTATAGTCTTTGGAAATATTTCAGAGAGTAGAAGGAAATGGTGCCCTTATTCGACGAACTCAGAGAAGTTGTAGGAAGGAGAAATTTTTTATTCCCCATCCCTTAAAAGGATACTTAGGGGTTTGGGTGTGTGTTAGAGTGGTATCAAAGCAAGCACCAACACTTGACCTGCTTGGGCTCATGAGAGAGCAGAATAAATTTTATTAGGAAACCTTTAAGGGGTAGGGAACCCTACCCTACCCATTCATAAGAGATTATTTAGAATCTATTACTAAAGATAGGAACAAAACATTATGTTGTTTTTACATGTTTTAAAAATCTGAACTGTGTGTTGCTAATGTTACCAAATAATGAAGTTGATTTCACCTTACAAATTGCACGTGTTGTTCATAAATTAGTATATAGTTAACTAACATAAAATGTTGTTATCAACACTTAAACAATCAGTGGACAACAAGGAAAACTACATCATAATGAATGGTGACACACCATGAGTTGGGAGAAATATCCTACAATAGAGAAGAATAATCTGATGAGAGGAGGGTGGTGGAAACCCCTTCGGATTTGGCTGAAACTGTAAGAAGCCTCATGGAAAAATTACAAAGTTGTAAGGAAGACAATGAAACGCTGATAAAAGAATAGGAAAAACAAACTAAAATTAATGCAGTTCTATTGCAAATCCTATCAGATATACAAAACCAACTGCAACATGGGCCAACAACTAGTAACATGGATAAACATCATATTAAGAAAACCCAGAGCCCACCTGAGATACAAAAACATGGTATTGAAAGTAGCCAAATGAGAAGAAGCACCTTAAAGAAGGTCCAACATGTAGCCAAGAGGCATGCTAACGTTAAGGATTCAACTGAATAATCATCTAGTGAGGGAACTGACAACTCCAAGGAATTTTTTAGCAGTGAAACTAGTTTACATTCTCAGAGGAAAAGAAAGAGGAGGAAACATTCGAAGAGCCATGACCCTGAAGAGTTTAAAAAATCCAAACCACACACTTTCGATGGAGAAATTAAAAAGGGGGAAGAAGAAGAAGTTTGGCTATTTGGCTTGAAGAAGTACTTCAAAGTCCATGACTACACTGAAAACTTAAAGGCCCAAATAACCATTTTCAACTAATGGAAAGGCCTCCATCTAGTGGGAGGACCTTAGAAATGTGAAAGGAATTCATAAGAATGAGTTTTCATGGAAACAATTTGAAAAGTATTTTAAGAAAAAGTACCACTCTGAAAGGTACTATGATGAAAGGACCAAGGATTTCTATGAACTCAAGCTAGGACAACTCACAATAGATGAATATATCAACAAATTTATTGAGCTCATGAGGTATGTACCTTACATAAAGGATGAAAAGGTAAAGATGCAATGATTTGTTAGTGGGATGCCTTAGTCCTTTCGGGACAAAATTGAGTTTGATGAACCTAAGACTTTAGAAGACATTATTCAAAAGGAAAGGTAATGCTATGAGAAATTCAAGAACAAGGCATAGCCTCATAAGGATTGGAAGAAGAATAGTAAATTGGGATTCAAGAAGAAGGGGTTTAAATACTCAATATTTACGAATCATAGGAAAAGCTATGAGATGAGCCTTCCTACTAAGAGTGTGTATCAACAAAATTTTCCATCTCAAAGTGGAATCAAACCTTTTGGATCCTCCCTCGGAAAGACATATAATATAAAGAAAGAACCCTTGAAATTTTGGGGATGTGGAGAAGCACATTTGCTGAGGGACTGCCCACATAGGCAACATGACAATAGGAGGATCTATAACATCCAGGAGGCTACCACAGTCTATGATGTGTCTAGGAGAATTCCACAAATTAATTCATCCCTAGATAATAGAGAAGCTGACCACCGAGGTTCAATGGTGGAGATGGAAGGTATGATTGCCAACCATCTAGTTTCCATTTTAATTGACCCTAGTTCTATTCTGAGTTATGTTTCCCCTCAAACTGTTGAGAAATGTAAATTTTAACAAGTAAAACATGCTAAATCATGGCTGGTACAACTATCCACTAGAACAAAAAGAAAGGTGACAGAGGTCATACCAGCATGCCAATCCATTTTGAATGGATTGCCCACCCAAACAATCCTAAACATGCTCCCTTTAGGATCTTATGACTTGCCGATTGACATGGACTGGTTGGTTGCCCATAAAGCCAAGTTAGACTGTTATAATAAAACATTGGAGTTTGAAGATGAGGAAGGGAGGAAAAAAACCCTACAAGGAATTCAAAATCATGTCTCAATGTGACAAATATCATCCCTTGAAGTGAAGAAGTATTGCAGAAAAGGATGTCCTTTGTATGCAATACAAGTGTTGAACTCTATTGAGGACAATAAACCAAGCCTAGAGGACCATCCTATATTAAGAGAGTATAAATACGTGTTTCCAGAAGAGGTACCAGATCTACCTCCAAGAAGAGATATTGATTTTTCCATAGAATTTGTACTTGGAGTGGTACCAATGTCTAGAGCACCTTATAGAATGAGTACACCAGAGCTAGTTGAGCTCAAACTACAGCTAAAGGAGATGTTGGACAAAGGTTACATTCAACCTAGTGTGTCTCCTTGGGGATAACCAAATTTTTTTGTGAAGAGGAAGGATGACACACTCAGATTTTTCATAGACTATAGACAAGTCAACAAGATGACCATTAAGAATAAGTATCCCTTGCCAAGAATTGATGACTTCTTTGACCAATTAATTGGCGCTGCAATTTTCTCCAAGATTGACTTGAGGTCTGGATACCATCAAGTCCGAATTAAGGATGAAGACATACACAAAACAACCTTTAGGACAAGGTAAGGGCACTATGAATTTGTGGTGGTGCCATTTGGGATTACCAATGCACCAACCACCTTTATGTGCTTAATGAATAATGTGCTCAACAAGTTCTTGGACAGATTTGCATTGGTTTTCATTGATGATATCCTAATCTATTCTAAGAGTCATGAAGAGCATGAAGAACATCTCAAGTTATTTCCTCAAGTGCTGAGAGAGCACAAGCTCTATCCAAATCTTAGTAAGTGTGAATTTTTCCAAAAACAAGTCCATTACTTAGGCCATGCTATCTTTGAAGAATGAGTGGCAGTTGATCCTGCCAAGATCAAATCCATTATGGATTGACCTACCCCAAAATATGTATCTGATATCATATCCTTTATGGGCCTAGCAGTGTACTATAGGAGTTTCATAAAGGGATTTTCCAAGATTGGTTATCGAATCATCTCCCTTCAGAAAAAGGGAGTTGGATTTATTTGGACAACAAAATGTGGAGAGAATTTTCAGTAGCTGAAACACCTTTTAACCAATGCACATGTGCTGAAAATTGCAGACCCTAACAAGAAATTCCTTGTGTGTACAGATGCTTGCAAGGAAGGACTCAGGGGAAGAAGTTTAGCACTTATGACAGACCATAGTGGGATGAGATATATGTTCGATCAACCCAAACTCAATAATAGACAGGCTAGGTGGGTGGCTCTCCTTAGTGAGTTTGATTTTGAAATCAAAATTATTAAAGGAAAATAAAATAGGGTGCATGATGCCCTTACTATAAGTATGAAAAGTGATTCACTTGGCAACTGTAAGCATCTTTGAACCATACATCAAGGAAAGAGTCAGAAGTGCACAAGAACTAGATGCATTTTTCAAAACTGTGAAATCATACCAAGAGCAAGAGCCCATGGGGCTGAAGTATGAGGGATATCAATTGTTGAATTATGACCTGCTAACTTACAAAGGTAGGTTGTATATTCCAAATTGTGACAACTTGAATATATTCATAATGGATGAACTACATAAAACACCATACACTGATCATCCTGGTTATCAGAAAATTATCACAACCACTAAGAAATTGTTTTATTGGCCCATAATGAAAAATGACAGAGTTGATTACTTAGCTAAATTTTTAGAATGTCAGCAGGTTAAGGCAGAGCACTGATATCCATTAGGGTTGTTGCAACCCCTACCAATTATAGAATGGAAATGGGAAACCATCTCCATGGATTTCATCACAAGATTACCTAAATCAACCAAGTAAAATGACGACATTATGGTAGTTGTGGAAAAGTTGAGCAAGGATGCTCACTTTATCCCCTTAAAGTCAACTTGCAGGGAAACATATATTACCAATATTACCTAAGGAAATCATATCAGACAAAGATACAAAATTTACTTCAAATTTTTGGAAATCTTTGTTTGTTGGTTTTGAAACTAAATTTATATTTAGTACAACTTATCACCCTCAAATTGATGGACAGACAGAGAGGGTAAACCAAGTGTTATAATAAATGTTAAGGATGCATGTGATGCATCATCCCAGGAAATTGGAAGAATACCTACCACTGGTAGAGTTTACCTACAACAATGGCTATCATGAGTCATTAAAGATGAGACCTTTTGAGGCTCTCTATGGTAGATAATGCAATATTCCAATAAGTTGGAATAACCCAGTAGATATAATTACACTCGGGCCAGATATGCTAAAAGAAATGGAACAACAAGTAGTTCAAATAAGACAAAATTTGAAGGTGGTTCAAGACAAAAAAAAGAGCCATGCAAACAAAAATATCACTCCTAGAGAGTTCAAAGTAGGGGATCATGTGTATCTTCATATTAAGCCCAAAATAAGTTCCTTGAGAATGGGAACTTGTGCCAAGATGGAACCTCGGTGGGAACTTTGAAATTTTAGACAGTGGGACCTGTAGCATATAGACTAACGCTTCCTCCCATAGTGAAAGCCCATAATGTTTTCCATCTTTCATTGATTGAATAAATATGTACATGATTCTAATCATATAATTGACTGGTTTGTGATCCAGGTGGAACCAGAGGGAGAATTCCTACTAGAACCCCAATGCATACAAGACATGAAGGACATCCCACTCAGGAACAAAACCATTGCACAAGTCAAGGTGCTATGGAAACACTTTGGTCTAGATGAAGATGCATGGGAATTGGAGGATGCCATGAAACATGCATACTCCTTTTTGTTCATTGTTGTACATAAATACCACACCTTCAGGTAGAACATCGAGGATGATGTTCCTTTAAGGGGGAATGGATTGTAATACCCCTATTTCCCCCAACTTGTAAATATAACTATAGTTTTCTAAGAGACTATGGGTAGACTGATTATGTGTGGATGTTGGAATTGATGAACCTTTTCTTATAGAAGGTCATGTATATATTTTTGTTACTAAATAAAATGGAAGATGTTGCATAACTGCTGAAAGCAGGTGGCTAGTATGGATCACGATGCATGAGAGGGGATGGTAAGGGGAACTAGTGATGGATGAGATGAACTTGCTAGACCAGTACGCTGTTGGATATAGATTTCTTAGACCCAGAATAGTCTTCTATCCCATAAAATTTAATTATCAGTCAAGCTGGTAGTTGGGAAGTATTCCTCAATAGTAAATGACGAGATGGGCAGAGTACTTGTTTGGAAACTTCCTGATCTGACCCACACAATCTTGTTGGGAAAGGAAAGAAAATTCAGGTAAAATTGTGGGCAGAGGGAAAAAGATACACACGAATAGGTTGAAAGACCATTCAAGAGGAAGCAGAGTGTGCGAGGCTCTCTGGTTCTAAGGAGAACTGACAAATATATGTTATTTTGGGTACATGAGCACTTGGACAATGTTTTCTAATCAAGATGATAAACAAATATGTAGTGATTGAGTGAGCAATCACAACAAACTCACTTGCTTGGTGGATAGAAAATTGTACTGCCAGGGCCTTGTGGGAAAATAAGAGTAACATTTGTCCCTTGTTGTAGCTGAGCAAAAAGAAAAAAAAAATATTCTATATAATGGAATCATGATCTAGCTAGGGGGTGGACGGTTGAGGAATACTCAAAGAGAAAAGTGTGCCTATGGTTGGGAGGAAAAGAGAACCCCTTTCAACAATTTCCAACTAATTTCCAATTTCAGATAATGTGACTATGAGTTTTATGTTGTCTTGGTTGTTTTGTTGTAATATGCATTTTGTTCTCAGGCTAGATTATGGAAAATTCTTTTACCTTGTTTGAAGGGTAGAATTGGTGGCT
>SNQJ01S0145569.1:8731-18751 GCA_010110895.2 Picea sitchensis | reverse complement strand
TCAACCTTAATCTAGAAGATCAAAATTATCTATCTGTTTTGCCAAGTGTAAATAAATAAATAAACATTGCTAAGATAAGAACAAATTCTCACGAGCTCCATAATGAAACTAGACATTGGTCAATTCCTAAAACGCCATGGGGTGAAAGAGTGTCACCTTTGTGACACTAAGAATGTTGAAGATGAAAAACACGTTCTCTTAGATTGTCCAGCCTATACCCATATTAGAGCTCATTTTCAAAATATTTATCACACTACCAACCTTCCTAACCTCTTAACTCAACAAAAGTATGGTGATCTTGGAAAACTTCTCTTAATGCTTTTCGAGCACAGAAACAAAATTCTAAAGAATCACAAGTAATCACTTACCCTCTTAAGGTCCGATACACCAATTTGGTCTTAGTGGACGTTAACATCATCATCATCATCATCATCGATACAACTGTAAATATGTTAAAAGATGAAAAGTTCGAGGCATACTAGACCAATTAATATGAATTAATTATTATGTAAAAATTATATAATACTAAATTAATAATTATATTACAACTTTATAACTACCAATTAAATATTATAACAATTATATAATATTACAAATTAATAATTATATGATAAAATTTTATTGTTATTATATCATATAATAATAATAACAATACATTATAAATAGTCCCCGTGGTGTAGAACAGTTGGTGAGGAAGTGTGTTGTTAAGGCACTCTGTAAGTGAGTCATCGGTTTTAACATCTTAGATGCCCATGGGTCGTGGCATCTCAACCACATGCCAATCACGCAAGTCATGGATATTTAGCTAACAAAAAAAAACAATACATTATTAATATACAATTGAAGCACACATTATTATTGATTTATATAATAATAATGAAAATATAATAAATAAATGATAATAGATATCATACAATAAATAACAAAAATACTTATAATATAAAATATTGAGTATTGAGTATTTCAAAGATATTGAACATATTTTGAGATGATCTCACCGAGATCTTAACTAAGCTCAGGTGTACATATGGTTAAATATTGTCAAATAGAAACATAACACATAATTATCCTTAACTTTTATATGTCCAACTCAACTATTATGGTTAACTCAATTCTTTGAAATTCTATTAGTTATTGAATTTCCAACTCAACAAACATGGTTTTTCTTATAAGGCCCATTTTTGGAGAAAATTTTCTCTAATGGAATTTCGAGATTATAACTAAAGAATAATTAGACAAGGAGTTGGTTTGGTTAAGACTTCATCGGCCAAGAATTCGACATCCTTGTAGAGTTCCCGGAAGATGAAATTAAACATTAGCTTGTCACCTTTGTGAATGAAAATGGCAAGGTGACAAGCTAATGTCACGATTTCTTGAGCCATTCGTCGATGACATTTTTTCTTAGGGTTAAACAAGATATCATCGTCCCACCAATAAAGGAGTACATTGATGAATGGCTCAAGAAATCATTGCAACAGATCATCAACTCGGAATAACTACTCAAAAACAATTATCTCAAAGAAGGCCTGAAACTCAAATTATATAAAGGAAGACCCTAGCAAGAGAGAGAGAGAGAGAGAGAGAGAGAGAGAGAGAGAGAGAACTTTTTCCATCATAGTAAGTCAAGCATCTATTCCATTTAGCATTCCTTTCTTTTCCTCTCGGTTAGTAATCCTCTAGTCTTATTTGTTTCATGATTTGTGAGAACCTAAGGCTAATTCCTAATTGTTTTTTTTTTTCCTTCTTCCAGGTCTTACTTATATTTATGGTCCACGGGAGTCCCAATCTCAGTCCATTTGGACGAACACATTTTACTTTCTCAAATATCATAAACTTTTTCAAAGACATTTGTATATTTTTTGAGGTTCCCAAAGAACTATTTGGGATACATGACTATTGATTTTTCAAACAAGTTTTAAGCTGAAATTTTCAAGTGTGTCCATCACTCTTTCATATTTTCAATGAAATATCATCTTAAGTTCTCTGCATATGTGGCCATTGTCTTTCAATCTGCCAAATGATATTTTCTACTTTATGCTATGTTGGAAATGTTTCTTATAAGGATTCCTATTTTATTTTACATTACAATATTGTACACTATCTTAAATCTTGTATGATATTGTGAATATTCATTTGAATAAAGCTTGGTCCTATCTCGGGCATTTCTTTTGTTATGATTATTTGTTTCATGAAATAAACCTAGTCATTTCTCAAGTTTTATTTTAATTATGTATATCATTTATATAGAGGGGTACCACCTTTGTAAAAACTCAGAAAGTCCTTGTGATGCTATCTTCAAGACTCTAAACCATCTTAAAAATCTAAAAATCAACATCAACAGTAAACAATGTGAAGTGACTAATAAGCATGGAGTTATCTTTGAAGCCCGGAGAACAAAAATGAAAACAAAATAGTACAACATAGTTCTAAGGTTGGTTGCAAAGTGCAACATCCTTCGTTGGTTTGGTTTACAAATACTTTCAAGTAGATGTTATCAAAACTTTCAAAAAATAGCTCCTATTCATGTTTCTTATGAGTGGACTGGCACAAACAATCCAATACAAACTTGTGCTTCTATTTGACGCTGCCCAATCATTCCATGCTCAACTGAGGTAACTTCTCAAGAGAAGTCCCAGAATATATCTAAGCATGTAAAGTTTCAACTCTTTTAAATTTATATTTGGAGGGTAGTACCTAAAGTCCATACCTTTCCATACATTGATTTCAAGAAAGTATGGTGCTTGAATTTCTGTTGAAAGTTAACTCCAATGAGAAAACTACACTAGATGTTGTGCCGGTTAAAATCTAGTCATGGATATGAGACATAATTCTAGTATGTATAACAGACAAATAATTCTACTGTTCAATGATTGAGGTCAGCTCAACCTACATAATTCTAGTATGTATAACAGACAAATAATTCTACTGTTCAATGATTGAGGTCAGCTCAACCTACAAAATTCTCAGAATCTCCATACTATTTTCGATCAGGTTATTATGGCAATCCAAGGAGCTAACTCATTTAACTCAATAAATCTTTACATGAAGAGGGAAGAGATTCTGCAATTAGTACCCAATTGCATTCAAGATTTGAGAAATTTTTCAAGCATGACATTTAATAGAGTTCAAACCTCAAACCTCAATTCTTATATGTCACCCTACATTGGTTTCAAATTAAGAGATTCTGCAATAAGTACCCAATTGCTATCAAGATTTGAGAAATTTTTCAAGCATGACATTTAATAGAGTTCAAACCTCAAACCTCAATTCTGATATGTCACCCTATATTGGTTTCAAAGGATTTTCAAGAAGAAACAATATCAATTTCTATTCAACAATTATTTTGCAAAATCGTCAGTGAAGAAAAATATTGAAAAGCCAGCAGACGCTGTAATCAATAAGCAGATGTTATTGAGACAAGAAATAGGTAGATTCCTTTGTGCACTGCCAAAATGGTTTCCAAGAATTACAATATCCTTCCATTATCTAAAATATAAAATGGGACAAACCCGATTTAGATGGGAGAAGGAAAACAATTTTTGTAAACCTATAGATATCTGAAATGATAAAATCAAATGACCAATTCGGCAACATGGTGAAATCTTACTATAGTCCTAAAGAAGAAATGGTTCTAATCAGTCTTTGTAATTATGGAAATATCTGGTTCTAATCAATCTTTATCACTGTTCCCATCTATAACTCGGTAAATTTCCAGAACTGAACAGATTCTCAGTTCCATCATTATCTTCAAGATTTTGCCTCAATCATGCAATCCTTTTGACTCCTTCCTTCGTGTTGGGTCTTTCATTTGGATAATGTGCAACAAATTTAACTACAACCTGCAATAACTGAACCATATCCTCTTCAATGTTATGGTGTCTTAGAAGCTGTATGACAAACACTTCTACAGTCCATTCCTCATGAACAATGGACTGTAGTGTGCACATTAATATGAAGATATAAAATACATACTATTCTTTGTAATATATTATGAGCACTGTGCTTGAAAGATTTGTATTGATTAGCTCTCTGTTCCATGGACCTGAACAAACAAGGTATATTTCAGAGGCTGCAATTCTTACAGAACTCCAATGAAAATATCTGAGTCGAGGACAATTAACAATTACTTACATGAAAATCGTTTTAAGGCCAGGGCAGTTTCTGACTAGGTAAATACTTGGTTATTCTTGGAGAAACATATGAAGGATAACACAGAGTAATCCTTATAAATTTACAAAATTAAGCATGCATGGCAAATACAATCAAATATCCATAGTGAGGTTGAACAAGAGTAGCACATATATGTTAGCGTCTAAGGGAAAATGATGTGTCCATTTAAGCCATCAATATCGGACACACGTTTATTGAGGAAAGCATGGGCTTTGATCAGTCAAAATGTTTAATGTAAAATATGGATAGCATCTCATTAGCACAAGATTTGGAATAGGATACAACTGTGACAATTAAGAGAAAAATAAACATATCAGCAATTCTCAAAATGCACAAATATTCACATGTTCAAGAGTCAAGACATAGTTTCAGCTAAATGTTAAGAATACAGATCTCAGCCAAAAGGAGCATTAAACAAAGATACAAATTCCTTTACAAACATCTGTTGGCTTCAATTTTGAATGAAAAGTATAGATTTACCTAGAGGAAAGGAACATGCAGGCTCCATGAATTGGAATAACAGTTGAAAAATAGGACACCCATAATCTATTATGCTTTGGCTTTTCTTGAGTGATTTCTATCACTATTATAAAACAGTGACAAGTCAACCAACAAAAATTTGTAATCAAACCTAATAGTTTTTTCCTCTTCGTGCTTTCATTTATCCCAACTCTCAACAAAACAAAAAGTTACCTTTACAACTTCCTCTGCTTGTGGGTGTTGACCCTTGGGCTGCTTCCAGAAATTGTGATACTGTTCAACATCCCTTACTGAATAGGAATTGACCTAGCCATATCAAGAAACAAACCATCATATGCATCACATAGTTTCTTATTTTCCTGGTGTCCTGAAATCAAATATGGTGCTGCTTGTGAAATAGATCTATGATCTAAACCATTCCCCACAAAAACTTATAATTGATACCCTATTAGGGAGAGAGGAAATAAAGGACAATCAAAAGAAACATTATACAAAGACAACATCGAAATAGTCTGAAGAATTTAAACCCTGAAAGTACTCCTTTTCCTCATGGTGGACAAAGTATAGAAGAAAAAAAAATCATATTAATACCTAGTATGACCAGAAGGACTTAATGGGACTGGTAATACAACCCTTATTTACACAACTTATAGAGTATAGCATGATTATCAGTTTTCCTTGAAAACCAGAGATGTGTGCCTCAGGCTCTCAGTGAATGTTTATCTGTGAGTTCTTTTGTTGTGTGAGATAATGAATGTGGTGGCATCACCAAAAGCCACATATGAACCACTTTGATAATTATATAGTAAGTAAAAATATAAATTATGGAAAACCTGAAATAATGGAAAGAATATTGTCCAATCAAACTCTCTCAAATTAACAGCAAAATATATTAGAATAAAATTCAGCAAAAAACTGTGATTTTTCCTGATAAAGGAATGCAGAAATACAAGAGTTTCAGCAATGTAGACACTAAATTCCACAAGTCCTGGAGATTGTTTTTGGGTGCTTGATGGAAGCAGAGCATCATTGTTGAGGAAAGGTTTGCAGAATAGAGTACCGATGCTAAGGAAATCCTCAAGGAATTTAAATTTATATACATTAGGATATGATAATCCCTCGTGTATAATAATTCATGCCTAAAAGCAGAAAAGAAGTCCACAATATGATGGGAGGAGTTCATTCAAAGAAAAGACACAATAAGAAAAGTGCAGGGCTTTGGTGACCAAAATTATTACAGACGATAGGGAGCTTGTCTCATAGAAAGCCATATGTGAACACAAGTAATGATCACTACAAAAGGTAGTTGTGAAATTACATCCAAGCCTGCATCAAAAGAATTTTGAGCTCTAGAGACTGTCTTCATGGGAACTTTCAAAGTTTGCACACAGGGTGGAAGATCAACTCCATCATCATTTGCAGATCAATGAGATGGTGCTTTGTCAGTCAGAATCTCCAAAAGCAATACACCAAAGCTGTAAACATCAGTGTTCTATGAAAATTTGCAAGCATCAATGGATTTTGGAGCTCTATATCTGATAATTTTATTGCCACAGAATTGCTGTTGAGCAAGCCAAAAATCTGAAACATAGGTGTTGTAGTCCCTGGTGAGAAGTGTTATCACTCGAAACTGGAAGGTTCCGAGGTAACTGGAAACAGT
This sequence comes from Picea sitchensis, assembly GCA_010110895.2. NCBI lineage: Eukaryota > Viridiplantae > Streptophyta > Pinopsida > Pinales > Pinaceae > Picea > Picea sitchensis. The sequence continues at coordinate 12,441 of SNQJ01S0145569.1, read as the reverse complement.
ACACTCTCGCCATGTACTATTTCCCTGCACTTCAGGTTAGTGCTTGCTAACCACAAGGGGGATCCCTAGGTGACTTTAGGAGTCGACTAACAATCAAAAAAACGATCAGTAACACAACCAAAATAAAAGCTTGCTTGCTGTCCTGAATAATTCAGCTAATAAATATGAAAAAACAGCAAGCAGAAAATGACCTAATAACTGAAAAACACACACAGAAAATGTTGCGGAATTTTAATTAAGTGTTGGGCATGCAATACAATGCAGTTCTAGACTACCAAATTCTGAAGTAATGTGCACAAAAACAGCAAGTACAACAGGCCATAATAGCTGTTTTTATGCAGTCCAAAATAATTTTAATGCTGTTTTTTGTGTTTTTTTTTGTTTTTTGGCTTTTTAAAATGCACAGAAATCAAGAGAGACATATAGTTTCTCCCTATTTCTGTACTAAAAAAAGTTATAGAGAGCTAATCTTGCTCTAATTTAACAAAAAACTGAATTAAAGTGAATCTAAAATGCCTAATTATATGCCCAGAATGCCTAAGATGCACAATTTTCAATGTAGATATGATAGTTTGCTTTTATATGAAGAATTAAGTACTATTAATCAATGAACCAGTGCCTTTAATTGAGTCGAAAAAGGTGGAAAGAAGAAGAAAGTGAATAGGGTAGAAGAACAATCCGAATCCTACCAATCAAGTTTTATTGAAACCAAGATTGAAAGCATCTAAAAGTCTAAGGAACATAGAAGCATAGAAGTCTTATCACAGAAAACACATGTAATAGTCGCCGAAGAATACTCAATGTCTTTATTACCAAGGGTTGTAGGATGAACAAAACCTTGACAAGTCCGGACAGCAAGGACTCCAAGATACAATCCAACTCTGCTAGATGGGACAGGTACAATCATGATCCAGCAAAGCAAACTCCACTATCATAGGGACTCTATGCTAGCTCTCAACCTCACCCTCTCAAGAAAGAATAAGAAATGGAGAAAAGGGAACAACGGTCACAAGATCTAGTGCTCAACAACTCAAAAGAATAACTAGCCGCTTCCTCCTCCATGCTTGTACAATATATAGAAGTGGAAGAAGATAAGAATAGGTGAGAATGGATAAAAATTAAGAAGAAATAAAGATAGAAACACCAAGTATAGAGCTCGTCCTTTTATCATAGCAGCTGCACCTTTATGACCATAACACCTGCCCAAAACCTCCCTTCTCTAGGGTGTACCCTTCTTAGAATAGCAATTCTACCTCTTAAAAGTAGCTTGAGTGAAAAACAGGATCTCCAAGTCAAATTCTCCAAGGATAGACTTCACCATGCTAAAAATACTAAATATAATTCAAGGCTAGCACACATGGGTCTTGTCACCCCCCGGGCCTAGGGGTAACTAAGGAGATGATGTCTCGAGGCCCGCAGGTAGCAGACATGGAGTGTCGAGATCCTAACCCATAGCACAGTGCACAGAGCCCCTCCACTTACCACAATTCACCATCATCATCATCGGTAGCAGAGCAATGTCCACTACACCGGCTTGGCTCCTCGAGCACAGCAGGTCTTGCTTCATGACATAACAAGTCCGGTCTCATGGTAAGTGTCACCTTAATATTTGAAGCATTTAAGCATGTTGCAAAGATTCCTTTCTTGATTATAAAACGTTTGCTTGGAAATTATACCTTTTGTCTAATTTCACCTTGGTGGTTGACATGGTTTCCTAGTAAGTTGGTTACCCTGGGGAAAAGGGTTGTTACTGGGGGGTTCCTTGAAGGGTCATCGTACCGTTCCCCACTCATACTTACCACTTTCCACACTTCTTCCCCTTCGTTTCCTCTTCTTTTGGTTTTGGGCCCATTGACCCCAAGAAGGGCTTGTACCTCATTTAATGGGAAGAAGGGGCTAAAGGCCTGTAGGTGTTGTAGCTGGCAAAATTTAAAAGCCATGAATCATCCTTCTAGATGCTCACCCTAAGGTCCTGAGAGCAATGAAGCGCTTCTCCATAAAAATGAAGGATCTTTAAAAAGAAAACACATAATTAATAAATGTCTCGCTTGATGGGGGAATGCATTTGCAGTGTCCTTTAATTTCTAGTGCATATGGAACTCAATGTGTTCCTAACTTCAAGTGGCATTGCGGTGCTCTTTACTTTCCATTGCACATAGCACTCAATGTTCGGACCATTATCCCCAACTCCTAGGGATAACTAAGGAGATGTTGTCTCGAGGCCCTCATGTTGTAGACATGGAGTACCGAGAGATAGCTTGACCAACAATGTCCATTTGCACAGACAGAGACCCGCTTCACCACCACAGTTACAGCTTCATAGTGAGGGTATCCACCACACCAGTTGGCTTCCGGAAGACATTGGTTCTTGCTCCATGAGGTACAAGTTAGGCATTATGGTGAGTGTCATTTCAATATTTGAGGCATTTGAATTTGTTGCATTTATTACTGCTTTGGATTATGTAACGTTTTCTTGGACATTATGCTCTTTGCCCTATTTCACTTTGGTGGTTGATATTGTGCCCTAGTAAGTGAGTCACCCTTAGGGATAGGTCTGCTACTGGGAGGTCCTCTTGACGAGTCATTGTGCCATTCTCGACCATACTTGTCACTTTCCACACTTCATCCCCTCATCTCCTTACCTTTTGGGATTTTCGAGTGTACTGACCCAAGAAGGGGTTGTCCCTCATTTCATGAGAAGAAGGGGTTGAAGGCCCAGAGGCTTGTAGCTAGCAAAAGATAAAAGCCAATCATGAATCTTCTAGATGCTTGCCCAGGGATCCCGAGGACAATGAAATGTCTCTCATAAGAAACTGATGGGACTCGTGAAAAATAACTAATTTAAATGCCAACTAAGGTGGAGCCTGTGTGGGCATTGTTTTTCATGCTTAGGTAGAAGCCCCACACATGTTTTCAACTTGGGGAAGCATGATGTGACCAGGGTAGAGTCAAGGTGGGTACTATTTTTCATGCTTAGGTAGGAGCCCCACCTTGGCTTCAACCTGGAAACATCTTAAAAGAATAAAAAGCAATAAATGGGCTTGGAAAAAGGTTGCATTGAAAACGAAGGTGCAACACACCCTCTACAAAGGCACCCATAAATGAGACACTACAATCCCTTGCATGTCATGAACCCCATGCCCAAAAGTCTTGCCCCCATCCATGTCACTTCATCCACATGACTTAGAGAGAGGTCCACTTGGGAAACACTCCTAAAACTAAGGTACGATTCACCCAATAGATCGCTTTGTCAACCCTCCCATACCTAAACTTGGAAAATTGCATAGGATCTTTGAGCACTTGTTTATTTTTATGAGGTAGTTAGGGTGTACATGCTTAGATGGATTTTTTATTGATTTGATTTACTCATCATGATGCATTTGACATGAGATCCTTGGAGGGTGTGTTCATTGTCTTTGCAGGGCCTAGTTGGTGGACAGTTTTGGAAGAACAAGCCTAGCTTGGGCTTCCTTGGGGATTGAAGCCCACAGGTTGAATACCAAGGCCCACACACCATATGATGATGACATGCCTTTGGAGGCCTAAATGTCACCTTTGAGGGCCTGATGTCACCCTAGGGCTAGGGTCTTGGTGGTGAAGGGACACTTGGCACGTTTTGATGGGAAAGATTTGGATTGAAGGAAGAAACCCTAGCGCATGAGGAGGAGGCCCTAGAGGGCCCTGTTGACCGTTGGTTTAGCACAGAGGTC
>SNQJ01S0145567.1:0-24064 GCA_010110895.2 Picea sitchensis | reverse complement strand
CTTGAAATCATAGTTTTAAACTTCAAAAAATGCAATACATGTGATGTACCAACCTCAATATCGCCCCCCCTCTTGAAATTCCCCCAACATTTGCAATGACAAATGAGATAAACCTGTAAATGTGTTGGGAGATGGCAAGGGAATATGTGAACAAAGCAACTTTGAATTTTAGAGAAATGTGTTCACATTAATGGAGAGATATAAATTTGTTGGATTGATTCATCAACAAAGTGTGGAAATTATACAACTAAAGTGTAGATATGGATATTTTTAAAAACATACCTGATTCATTGCATCAAAATTTAAAGACGATGAATCAAGTCCCCTATTTAATTAGGAAACATCTAACATTTGACCAAACTGTGATTAATGAGTGATCTGAAAATATCTTTTAGTGACTATGGTTGAGTTATTAAGCATGTGTTCATTAACCAATTAAGGAATCTTAATGAAAGAGGAAGAAGATAAGAGAATATATCATAGCCATGAACACATATACATAATTGAAATGAATCAATAAGAACAGAAAACCATAACAAGAGAAGTGATAATGGAGTTCGACAATCTTGCCTACGTCTCTAGGCCTTTGTCTTAGTGGGTGAGGCTTCTTTATTTCTGTTCAAATCTCAATAAGTAAATCACAAAAATGTCATAAGGATACAAGAATGATCTGTTGTTGTTCTCCCAGATCTCTAGAACCCAACAGAAGAAACGACACTCAAAACGAATGACTGGATCTCCCAGAAATGGCCTGCAAAGGTCTGCTCCTGAACAACTTCCCTGCATAAAAATGGCTTTGGATTGGCTTTGCTTCAGCATAAATCTGCTCTGAATGACCCCCATGGCCTCAAGAAGGCCTGCTTTATATAGATCTGGAGTTGGTTATCATTCCCCAACTTCCTCCCAAAATCTAGGTTCTAAAAGAGCCCAGTATCCCCCCAATAATAGGAAAAATCCTCTATTAACAGGCCAGAATTTAATTAAAAATCTAGAACCATATAATAAAAAACCCACTTTTGCAAAATGTTTGGGAATAATCCCCCTAGACTGGTGCGCGCCCCCTAAAATCGATCACATGGAGAGACATGTGGCCAAGTGCCAGCCCCCAGGGGCTGCGCGCTAGCCTCTCCTCTGAAATACTTGGTCGTATGGTGCTTCAATAGGAATGAGCCCCAGGCTGTCCACAGTAAAATCACACTGCATCTGGGTCACATGCCCTTCCCATGAGATATGGGGCTAATCCATAGTGGGATTGCCAACAACCATATCAGGACCCCGAGTCATATGAAGTGACAACCGAAACCGTAGGCTAGTTCTACGCCAAGTATAAAAATCCTGCGTGCCATGTGTTAGGTATTGAGCCAGGGTTATATGGGATGGTTCTGAAATAAACAAAGTCGAGGGTTGGGATTTTCCCCAGCCCTTTCCGCCCCCAAAAGACATTACACTACACTTTAAATACAAAAAAGAGGGCTTGCATAAACAAGTCCCACCAGTGGCCCAATGTCATTCGTGCCTTTCCCCAAATCATCCACTCGACCAACAAGTCATGTGGTCGACAACGATGAACTCCACAAAAAAATTTCATTGAACATTTCGACCAATACCTGGTTGCCACGTAGCACCACCCTATTCGCTGACTCACACGCCACTTGTCATATGTGGAATGGTCCACGTGTTTACACACTTTCCCAGTCAACAACCTCCACATCAACACATATGTCTGCCATGTGTCAACTAATCTTACTTTCCACTTGTACAAGTGTGCCACATGTTAACTGATCATATTTTCCACTTGTACAAGCATGCCACGTGTCACCCTTCCAATAGTGAAACGTGTCACCTTCTGGCTGGTCCATGTCAACCATATGGAGCCCACTGTGCCTCTGCCATGTGTCATGCTACCACTTCAACATGATGACGTCAGCGTTGAATTTTTTACTGTTGACCTGTTTGACTTTTTCCCTTTTTGGAAAAATGATCAGAGTGTGATAACTCTCGTATACAATGTTTGTTTGAGGAAGTAGATATATGAATGGAATCAACGCGACAAGTCAGTTGCAATGGAATTGGTTTCATCCAATTATGAGAACTTTAAGTTTTGAGCCTTTTCTGGACCTCGGAAGCCTCCTGGATCTGATTCTGGATCACACCTCCCCACTAAGGACCTTTTGGTCTCCAAAAGGTTACTGACTAGTCAACAAGCTCGAGATAGGACACCCAGCTTGTCCTCTGTCTCTGAACTCTGTCCTGTGCACATGTCTTATCAGGATCAACTGTAACACAATCATGACAACTAACAACATATTGTTAACCATTTGAACCCTGTCACATTTCATTGAAGCCACTATCATCCATGTAGAAAACGTTACTAATGAGAGCATCAAAAATACGACTTCAAATGAACCGATATACTTGTAATATTTGCATGAGATGAGCTTATCTTGAAGCAAACTATGATTGATTTTCCATTCAACAATCATTTATTGTTCTTGCTTAAGATCTATTACTTCATTTGAAAAATTTATTGGTTTGTTGCTTGCTTGAACTACCTTCTTTAATTGTTCCATTGTTTGAAGATTTTTAGTTGCCTTTACATGATGAGCAAGAACCACATAATCTTGGCCTGCTTTGGTTAATTGATATTGATTCTTTGTTCTGTAGAAGATTGCCTTATGATCATATAAATATGGACTACCTAAGACCATTCCACATTCACTTAATGACACTACATCACATGTTACCTCATCCACATACTTAGATGAAATTGCAAATTTGATTGTGCACTTCTTTGTTATGTGTGTTTGATGATGATTACTTATCCATTTAAGTGTGTAAGTATTATGATGTAATTGTGTTTTTAACCCCAATTTCTTAACCAATTCTTCTGAGATTAGATTAGATTGAGATCCACTATCGATTAATGTGTCTAACTTAGTGTGTCACATGATTACTCTTATGTGAAACAAGTTATTTCTACAATCAATTCCTTCACCAATTTTACCTCTCATACCAACCAATGAGACCTTTGATTCATCACCTGAATCCGATCCCAAGTCCGTGGGTCTTGTTGTTGCTGCAACTATTTTCTTCCCTTTCCTTTCCTTGAACCACTTTGGCCTCTTCTTGGGATGAAACTGCCAGAAACGGTCCTCATCATGCCCCTCTTTCTTGCAATTCTTGCAATAGGGCTTATCGTCCTTTCTCGTCACTGCATTTGACTTCTTTCCATGCCATTTCTTCTTGTCCTCTTTCCTTGAAGACAATTCCCTTGATACACCTTCTTTCCCTGCTTCAATGTATGTCTCTTGAATAGAAACCTCATTAAGGTTAGTTGGTCCATGAATAGAGTGTTTTTAATGTGTGCAGGTAAACCTCCTATATACTTCATAAGGGTTTCTTGTGTATGTAAAGGGATATCTAACATCAATGCCATTTTTTGAAATCCATCTGTATACTCTTGCATTGTTTGTCCTTTTCTTAGTTTTAAATATTTCCGTTCAATTAATACTTTTTCTTTATAACCCAAAGGATAGAATTCCTTCCTAAGTGCATAAATAAAACTTTTCCATGATGGAAATACATTACCCACTTGTTGCATTTCGTTTTGCAACTTGCTTTGCCATCAAATGAGAGTTGTACCTGCAAGTCTCAAAGATGCCAACTTGATTTGTGTGGCCTCATCCTTGATCTATTGCACATTACAGTAAACCTCCATCTTCCTAACACAATTTTCAAGTCTCTCTACATTAACTTCACCATTATATATGGGTAACTCAAATTTAACATCAAGTTTTAATAATGACATTTCATTCTTATGTTTATGAACATGTTTCTTTGCATTGGATTTAGAACTTGAACTTGAAGAACAAGGAGAGGAATGAGGTGATGATGGAGGTGAAGGAGGAATATAAGGAGGATCCTCTCCTTCTTCACTTTTTCCCTTTGAATATTCACCCAGATTTGGTTTCTTACATTCCAAGTAGTCTTCCTACAAAACGTTCATCATCTCCGACATAGCAAAGAAAGTTTTCTGAAACTCTTTCTCATCCTGAGAAATCCCTTCTTCCGATGCCATCTTCTCACCGTGAGAAGCTCTCTTTCTCAATCCAATTAATGGATTATCTTCAACAAGTTTTCCTTCACCGCACTGTAGCTTTTCCCTAGTGAACATGAAAAACTCTAATCCAAGTGTCAACTAGCTCTGATACCACTTGATCAGAAAATGATCTTTTAAATGATTGTGGTTGAGTTATTATCCATGCTTTTATTAACCATTCAGGAAGCTTAATGAAAGAGGAAGAAGATAGGAGAATATATCATAGCCATGAACACATATATAGAATTGAAATGATTCAATAAGAACAACAAACCATAATAAGAGAAGTGATAACAGGGTTCGACAATCTCACCTACGTCTTCGGGCCTTTATCTTAGTGGGTGAGGCTTCTTTATTTTTTTTCAAAGCTCAATAAGTACATCAAAGAAGTGCCATAAGGCTACAAGAATTATATTTTCTTGTTCTCCCAGATCTCTAGAACCCAGCAGAAGAAACGATACTCAAAATGGATGACCAGAGCTCCCAGAAATAGCCCTCAAAGGTCTTCTCCTCAACAGCTTCCCTGCATAAAAATGGCTTTGGCTTAGCTTTGCTTCAGCATAACTCTTCTTTGAATGACCCCCATGGCCTCATGAAGTTCTGGTTTATATATATCTGGAGTTGGTTATCATTCCCCAACTTCCTCCCAAAATATAGGCTCAAAAAGAGCCCAATATCCCCCAATAATGGAAAAAATCCTCTATTAACAGGCCAAAATTTAATTAAAAATCCAGAACCATATAATAAAAACCCAATTTTGCAAAATATTTGGGGATAAGCCCCTAGAATGGCATGCAACCCCTAAAATCGATCACATGGAGAGACATGTGGCCAAGCGCCAGCCCCCTAGGAGCTGTGCACTGGCCTCTCCTCTGTAATACCCAGTCGTATGGTGCTTCAATAGGACAGAGACCAAGGCTATCTGCACTAAACATCACACTACATCTGGGTCATATGCCCTTCCTACGAGATATGGGGCTAATCCATAGTGGGAGCGCCAACAACCATATCAGGACCCCGGGTCATATGGAGTGACAACCATAACTGTAGGCTAGTTATATGCCAAGTTTAAAACTCTTGCGTGCCATGTGTTAGCTATTGAGCTAAGGTTATATGGGACAGTTTTGAAATCAATAAAGTCGCAGGCTGGGATTTTCCTTGGCCCTTTCCGCCCCCAAAAGACATTACACTAAACTTTAAATAAACAAATGTGGTCTTGTATAAACAAGTCCCACCAGTGGCCCAATGGCATTCGGGCCTTTCCCCAAACCATGTGCTCGACGAACAGGTCATGAGGTCGAGACCCATGAACTCCACAAAAATTTTGCATTGAAAATTTTGACCAATACCTGGATGCCACGTGGTAGCCCAAGTTCGGGCCATGTGGAACCACCCTATTCGTTGAATCATAGGCCACTTGTCATATGTCAGATGGTCCACATGTTTTCACATTTTCCCAGTCAACAACTGCCACATCAGCACACTATCAATTGATCATACATTCTACTTGTACGAGTGTTCCATGTGTCACCCTTCCAGTGGTGACACATGTCACCTTCTGGCTGGTCCATGTCAACTGTATGGAGCCCATTGTGCCTATGCCACATGTCACATTGCCAAAAACAAATCTACAACAACAACTGAATAGAGTAGAACTCTACAAGAGCACCAACTCTATATCCAAGACTTAGCTTACATCCTCAACACCAACTGAGATGAGGCAAAAATCCTCCATATATATTGATCTGTCACAGGTACGTGACCTGTCAGTAGTGTAGCCCATGTGTGTATGCGCCCTGGCTCACTACAGCCCATGTATGTACATGGTGAGTCTGTATTATAGCCTGTGTATTCCTTCTAAGTTACTTAGGTTTTTCTCTCCAAAATCAACTCAGATCCTCTGCAACCTGTAATCATATTATTTTCTGTCTTTCACGATCCAAACTGACCCACAGCCAGTCACAACACATCCAAGCTCTCCAATAACTTATTCATGCTTCTCAACCATACAATATGAATGCTACTCAATCATGTATAAGAAATTAGTATACTATAGCAATCATATCAGCACTGAATCATAAGAGTGTTGCTCACTCCATCAACCAACACAAATCACATCATAACAGCCATACCAAGAATGCCTTAAGCATTCCCCACACAACAAGCAATAGTATCCATGAAGACAATATTATAACCATACCAGAATTTCTATGGCAGATATGAGCCCATAGAATGTAGATCTGGAACATGCTTCAGTCTTCAAGAGCCTGTCCTCATCTCAACCACCAATATCTATGACTTCATCCACTATACGCACCCTGTCTTCATACAACCTGTGTATGTATGCACCCTAGCTCACTATATCCCACGTACACCTCATAAACTAGGGTTTTTGAACCTCTGATACTTTTTCTGTCCAGATATCAGACATGCCAAATCTTTGATGCATTTATGATATCCTTCATACCCTCTCTCTCTTAGAATAGATATTCAATCATGCTCAAGAGATACACTCAAAAGATACACACAAAAGGTAGTTTTTACAAGAGACCCTTGCCTCTTATTTATACTCTTTATCTTCTAGGTCACTTAACCCACTTCTAGGTCACTTAACCCATTTCTAGATCACTTAACCTATTTTCCTCATTTTAGGGTTAACCATTTTTCCATAATTAGAAAGTTCTTCATTGCCTTATTATTTAAATATTCCTTCTTGACTTTGCCACCTTATTTTAATATTTAAATAATCCTTCTTGATTTTGTCACTTCACTTTATTATTTAAATGGTCCTCCTTGAATTTGTCTCGTTACTTTATCATTTAAATAATAATTTCTTCTTTGCAAGATCTTTGAATTCTTTGAACTTTTGGGGATTCAAGCCAACATATGAAGGTCCTCCAACTTTGTAAGGCCATAACTCTCAAACCATGAGGAGTTATGTGACATTCCACATACAACTGGAAATGGCATGACAAGCATTATCCAGCTAGGATAGTTTCACCAACATCTTCACTGATATTTATCCAAGGATGATTTTAGGGGCTAAATTTCGCTCATGGGCTAATTTTCCATGGTTTTTCCCAAAAAAAGATTCACTATTCTAAAAATAATTCGCCCAGATTCTATAGGATAAAATTATTTTACCTTAAAAATCGCCAAAATTTTATACAAACTATATAGAATCCTTAGAAATTTGAATATTTTTACAAAAATATCGCCAAACATTTAGAGTTGGCATATGAAGGATTACTAAGATTCGCCAAGGTATCTACATTTTAAAATAAATTTCCATCCTGAAAATCATCCCTATATTTATCCCATTATTCCACATATAAGCATGGGTTTTCCAATCATACTTCAAGGATATATTAACCAAAAAGTGTCTTCCCGTAAGGGCTTTCACCAGAAGGGTACCACTTTGGAGTTCATCCATGTGTACACCTTATCAACCATGATAAGACAATAATGATCCAACCATGCATTATATCGATGACAGCTTATTGATCCATTGACATCTATCCATTCTCATCAAGGACAATACATATTACATCAATCATCAATTAATCAATCATTTGGCATCAATCAATCACTTGACATCAATGTTTGAGTGCTTGAAATACTACACCTTCAACATTGGTCACTTTGGACCTTCCTTGAAATTAAACATTGAAATTGCCTCCTCTTTTGAAACTTTGTTTTGTACTACTTCCCATTTATCAAGGCCCATCACCTCTGACTTATGTCTCCTCATCAAATATATGAAGGTATTAGACGTTGGCCCAAGGTTCTGATATACATTAATAAAGTTTTGCAAATAATGAAAAATGATCTCCAAGCTTTTCTTTCTCTTTGTAGGGAGATCCATATACCTAAGATCTTTCTCGAGCTTAACATGACAGGATGAGCATCATTGGAGCGACATTGCTTCAACATTTCCTTCCCAATGAAGCTCTTCACCAACATCTGAGCGATAGGTGGTTGTCGGGGTGTAATCTTGATTTTCTCGATAATGTTGCCTTGATCCACCTTCACCCTATGCATGAACATTGGACTCTGGATGATTTTCACTCTCTCTTTCATTATCGCCCCCCTTGGAAAAACCGATCCTCTACATAAAGAAACAATTGAAAATATGTCGTACTTCATGTTGTTGATGGTTCAAGTGTATATATGTCCCTTTATGATTGGTGTTGTTTAGTGCTAGTGTTCATGTGACCAAGTTCTTGGTGGATCTATATTTTGTGGGTATGATTTGACATTGACATTAGTTGGGGGATTTTGAGATCATTGTATTGACCATATATGTGATCAAGGCCCGTGTGTGCCTTGAAATACTTCCATGTGATGCAGACCCCCTACTTCAGCAGGGTCCACGACCTCCTGATCTCTGGATCACTCTCTTCCCTGAGCCGAAATGTCTCTTTGGGCTCCTGATAGAACCCTTTGAACAAATCCACAGGTCCCTTATTGAGACCTGCCTGCACGTATGAGCACTAGACGTGAGCTTCAACCCCCACATGATCAACGACTGTGACCACAGGCCTTATCCAAAAGGTGCTCGTCACGTTTCCCGATATCGGGCATATTGATGTGAAGGTACCTCGTTCCTCTGAGTCTCGAAACCCTAAAAATGGATAGGGATCTTGTCTCCTCCATTATGTCACCCTCATGTGACCACCATCCTATGAACACGTACTAAATCTAAAGCACTACAAGATTTCGTGATTCGGGGATTCAGCATGCAGGCTCTCCCCACTCCTTGTCCTTCGAAATGCCGAAAACAAAAAAGGACGTAACGACTCCTTGGCTCCTCCCTTAAGCCTTCTCCACCCAACCCTGTCCTGTGGCCTAGAGCTACTCCTCCGATATTTTCAGCTTTCGCGATTCAGGGAATCACGATGCAGTGCCCCTTTCCTTCCTTTTCAAATCATCGAAACTCATTCATGCTAGCCAGACCCTGCTTCCTACTTGCTTCAATGGCCACGATTGTTTCACGGTTTCACGAGTTGGGACTTCACGTCTCATTACTCCTCCTTCCCTCGAACTCCCAGATCCTGAATGTTGATCCACAAGTTAAGTGCCTAGCTAGCTGCTAGGGCTTCCCTTTTCCTTCTACCATATGACCCCTATCCTGTGACTAGGGCCAAGTCTCAAGGTGTTTCAGGATTTCGCGACTCATGAAGTTGTGATGCAACTCCAACTTCCTATCCTTGGAATATCAAACCCCAAAATGTCGAAGTCTCCCCTTGAGAGATCAGTGGTCCATATTTATCTTGAACCGATGACCACAATCCAACTGGATCGACGACTCACAATCTTTCATAGTTTTCTCTGAACCCTGACCATTCGCCACGTGTCCTCATTGATGAACGGTCCTGATCCTTTCACAAAATATCCTTTCGCGAGTTTTTCTTTGGTCTTTAGCCTTATTCTCCCAGTGTACAAAATATCGATGACTTCTGAATATATGCCACACGTCCTCTGAGATGGACACTCTTGATTCTTTCAGGAAATCACCTTTTGCAATTTTGGGGAATTCCTCCCCTCTGATTTCTCGATTCCCAAATCTCTGATGGGTTCCAGATCTTCGCCACGTATCCTCCACAATGGATGGTCCTGATTGTTTCAGGACTTCCCTTTTGGGAAATTGGGGGAGTCTTCACTCTCAAAATCTCGATGAACAAATCCCTGAAATGTGGATCTCTTGACACGCTTCCTCTGAGATGCATGGTGTCGATGCTTTTGGGACTTTGACGAGTCCTCTCTCTTATGTTGTTACGAGGGTTAAACCTCGTGCACCTTCTCCCGAATCCGATGGATATCGGTCCTCTGTGCTATATCTGACAGTTCAAATCCAATCTTCTGCATACTCTCCTTCTATTGTCTGGACGCTAGATCTGATGGTCCAGATTTTCATCCCCTCCAACTAATCCAATGGTGTGGATCAAATCACGATTTTCCCTTTCACAATTTCTGAGAGATCTTCACTCTCGTTTCTCCGGTGACCAAAAACCCGAAATGGTGACCATCCCAGATCAACGACTCACAGATCCTCTTGACCAATGGTCAGGATCCTGTCACAATTTCACATATTTGGGAGTCGAAAGACTCTGCCTCTTCTGTTTCCCGATCCACGAAATGCCGAAAAACTTGAAATGCACGCACCTTGCCTCGAGATCAACGGATGTTGATCCATGCTCCCAAATCTGACGGCTCAGATATGATCACCTCCTATGTTCTCTCCTCTTATCTGGACACTAATCCAATGGTCCATATCTCGTCTTCCTAACTAATCTAACTACAGTTGTTGCTCCTCCTGATATTTACACTTCTCCTTTCCTTGGGAAATTTCTACGCTTGAAGATCTCAGTCTTCGATATTTCTCTTTGACCTTTCCAAAGTTTCTATCCCTTCTGATCTTCATCCTCTCGAATATTTTCTCTTATACACACCTTGCGTTCGAGAATCTCGAATAACTTAGATTCGATAAGTTTTCTTGAAAAGAAAACTCCTTACGCCCACCTGGAATTCTTCTGTTTGATGCACACCTTGCAGAGCCTACAGAGTGTTCAACAACTCTGTAAGTGTCTCTCCTTGACACTACCTCTCTCTAAACTCGAAATAGAGTCCCTCTTGCGAAATCCTTGCACCTCTACTGATGAAGATTCAATGCTATCCCTCTTGAGCTTTCCTGAGGTTGTCTCACCTCTGTCAGCACACACCTTGTAGAATATGTGCACTCCTTGCACTCGGAAACTCCAAGATGGGAAGAAATTGAAACTTATGCAATGCTTCACCATTTATGCATTTAAAACATGAAATTCATAAGAACCTATAAACACCGAACACACAGTATGCAGGAAAATTTCCTTTTCTATTAATCTTTGTGTATCTACACAATGCTTACAAAGACTGGACTGTAACCAGTCTCAGTTCTTTCTCTCTCGATATCTCTCCACCTCGACTTCTCTAACCCTCCACCCTAAATTACAAAATATGTCTCCCTGAGCTATCCTTTTCACCACCTCAGTGCTATCTCCATTTCAGAGCGACACCTAATCCTACGGCTACATTACATAAATGGTTGTCGTAAACCTGATTGATATGGAATTAGTTGTAGGTAACCAATAAAGGAAACTTCAACCACTACCTGTACAAAGGTGAAACTCGACATTAAAATCCTTACAACACAAATCCCCAAATGGGATTTGATTTCATATTTTTGAAAAATGAGAGGGTTGCGCCTCTCTCCTCCATGAACGCGTTGGATGTGCTGGTTGGATGGCGATTTGCTGAGTTGGAGTGATGCTCCTGCATCATACTCCTCATCTAGAAAAATTATGAGCTCCTACTCATGAGCTCCTCTTCTCCAGTTCTTAAATCCACTTGGATCCCAAACTTTCCCTTAGAGTTGTCTTCTTGCTCCTGTCCATCTATGTTGCTACTACTACTGCTTCTCCTTCTTCCCTGCTGCTCTCGCAGGCTTCCTTCTCCTCAGATTCTCCTCCCTGGAAGTCTCTACTGCTGAACTCAACATCAGTGTTATGATCTTCTCTATCACCTCTTCCAGCTGCTCAACCTACTGGTTCTCTTTGTGCAGTCTTCTCTGCTGTAATTCCTTCATCTTACTGAGTGGATCAACTTGATCCCCCTTATGATTTTATCCATTCCTTGTGGCCTTAACTTTCCACCCTACTGCAAACTTCAGTTTTGTAGTCTTATCACTGAGTTGTTGCTCAGCTTCTTCCTGTGAAAGCTTGACTGGCATCTCTCCTTGTGTTGGCTCAAATCCAACTTCTTCCAGTTGCTCCTGGGGCTGGTATGCTCCTCCATCTGTCTCCAACTTGATCTGTTGGATGTGCAATATTTTCACTATCACCCTCTTCTCTAGGGATTCCAATTCTTCACACAGATCAGCAAATTCCGTTCTTTTTGCTTCCTCTGCTACTGTAGGTTCCAGTGCTGCAGTCATCTCTGTTTCAGCTTCCTAGATGAAAATTTTGAGCCTTTCTTATGAATTCTCTTTTCCTTCTACTAGGGTAGACATCAGTGTCTGCTCCATTTCTTCCTCCATGACAGCCTCTGTTGGTTGTCTGTCTTCTATTGCTACCTCCGCAATGCATCCTCTGGCCTCAACTAGGATGCTTAGTAGGAATACTTCAATTCCCCCAATGATCAAAATGTATTTATGACCCTCACCTATTAGCACTCCTTGCTGATCCGAACTCTCCTCTGAGTTCCTAATATTTTCACAAGGCCTCATCTTTTCCCCCTTGCCCACTTGGCATCCTGGGAATTTTATGCTGCCATTTGTCTTTATTGTTCAGAGGTCATTTGTACCTCCAGTGTACCTTTGCCTCCTGCTGCATATTCAATGTCATATGTTCCATTCTTTCTCTTATCTCGATGAGCTCTTTTTCAATCTCTCTTTTTCTTTTCTGCTGGTGGTCTCCTCTTCCACCTCACTCATGGCCTCTAGTAGCCATATTTACCTTCCATCTGCCCTCCTGTCAAACATATGGACCACTCTACACCTGAGAGCATCTCCATATCCTCTCTTTTTTTTCTTTTTGCCTGAAATCTACAGGCAAAGATCAGCTTTGATACCACATGATGCAGACCCCCTATCTCAGTAGGGTCCATGACCTCCCGGTCTCTAGATCGCTCTCTTCCCTGAGCCGAAATGGCTCTTCAGTCTCCTGCTGAAACCCTTTGAATGAATCCATAGGTCCCTTATTGAAACCTGCCTGTGCATCTGTGCATCATGAGAGCTCATTGTGTTTCACGATATCGGGGATACCGATGTCAAGGTACCCCATTCCTCTGAGTATCAAAACCCGGAAAAGGGCTAGGGCTCTTGGCTCCTCCCTTATGTCACCCTCATGTGACCACCATCCCGTGACCATGTGCTAATGCTAAAGCGCTACCGGCTTTCGCGATTCAGGGATTCAGGGTGCAGGCTCTCCCCGCTCCTTGTCCTTCGAAATGTCAAAAACAAAAAAGGACATAATGGCTCCTTAGCTCCTCCCTTAAGCCTTCTCCACCGGACCCTATCCTATGGCCTAGGTCTACTCCTCTAAGTGTTTTAGCTTTCGTGATTTGGGGAATTGCGATGCAATGCCCCTTTTCTTCCTTTTCAAATCCCCGAAACTCGTTCCTTATGCTAGCCAGATCCAACGGCCCTGCTTCCTCCTTGCTTCAACAGTTGTGATTGTTTCGTGGTTTCGCAAGTCGGGACTTCACGTCTCACAACTCCTCCTTCCCTCGAACTCCCAGATCCTGAATGTCGATCCACAAGTTAAGTGCCTAGCTGGCTGCTAGTGCTTCCCTTGTCCTTCTACCATATGACCCCTCTCCTATGATAGGGGCCAAGTCTCAAGGTGTTTCAGGATTTCATGACTTGTGAAGTTGCGATGCAACTCCAACTTCTCCTCCTTGGAATATCGAACCCCGAAATGCTGAAGTCTCCCCTTGAGAGATCAACGGTCCAGATTTCTCTTGAACCGATGACCATGATCCAACTGGATCGATGTCTCATAATCTTTCAGAGTTTTCTCTGAACCTTGAACGTTCACCACGTGTCCTCCTTGATGAACGGTACTAATCCTTTCACGAAATATCCTTTCACGAGTTTTGCTCTGGTCTTCACCTTATTCTCCCGGTGTCCAAAATACCAATGACTTCCAAATCTCTACCATGCGTCCTCTGAGATGGATGCTCTCGATTCTTTTGGGAAATCACCTTTCGCAATTTTGGGGAATTCCTCCCCTCTGATTTCCCGGTGCCCAAATCTTTGATGGGTTCTGAATATTCGCCATGTATCCTCCACAATGGACGGTCCTGATTCTTTCAGGACTTCCCTTTCAGGAAATTGGGGGAGTCTTCACTCTCGAACTCCCATTGAACAAATCCCCAAAATGTGGATCTCTTGACACGCATCCTTTGAGATGGACGGTCCCGATGCTTTCAGGACTTTGACGAGTCCTCTCTCTTCTGTTGTTACGATGGTTAAAGCTCGCGCACCTTCTCCCTGATCCAATGGCTATCAGTCCTCTGTGCTAGATCTGACAGTTCAGATCCAATCTTCTGCGTACTCTCCTCCCGTTGTCTAGACACTAGATCTAATGATCCAAATTTTCATCCCCTCCAACTAATCCAATTGTGTGGATCAAATCACGGTTTTCCCTTTCGCGATTTCTAAGAGATCTTCACTTCCGTTTCTCTGGTGACCAGAGCCCTGAAATGGTGACCATTCCAGATCGACGACTCACAAATCATCTTGACCAATGGTCAGGATCCCGTCGCAATTTCACATCTTTGGGAGTCGAAAGACTCTCCCTCTTCTGTTTCCCGGTCCACGAAATGTCGAAAAACTTGAAACGCGTGAACCTTACCTCGAGATCAATGGATGTTGATCCACACTCCCAGATCTAAAAGCTCAGATCTAATCACCTCCTATGTGTTCTCCTTATATCTGGACACTAATCCAATGGTCCATATCTCGTCTTCCCAGCTGATCTAACAACATTTGTTTCTCCCTTTTGAGCTTTACGCTTCTCCTTTCCTTGGGAAATTTATGCGCTTGAATGTCTCGACCTTTGAAATTTATCTTCGACCTTTCCAAAGTATCTATCCCCTCTGAGCTTCATCCTCTCAGATATTTTCTCCTGCGCACACCTTGCATTCGAGAATCTCGAATAACTAAGATTTGAGAAGTTTTCTTGAAAATAAAACTTCTTACGCCCACCTGGAATTCTTCTATTCGATGCACACCATGCAGATCCTACAGAGTGTTCAACAACTTTGTAAGTGTCTCTCCTTGACACTACTTCTCTCTGAAATCGAAATAGAGTCCCTCCTGCGCACTCCTTGTACCTCTGCTGATGAAGATTCAACGTTATCCCTCTTGAGCTTTCCCGAGGTTGTCTCACCTCTGTCAACGCACACCTTGCAGACTATGTGCACTCCTTTCACTCAGAAACTCCAAGACAGGAAGAAATTGAGACTTATTCAATGCTTCACCAGTTATGCATTTAAAACATGAAATGCATAAAAACCTATAAACATCAAACATAGAGGATGTAGGAAAATCTGTTTTTCTATTAATCTTTGTGTATCTACACAATGCTTACAAAGACTGGACTGTAACCAGTCTCAGTTCTCTCTCTCAAGATCTCTCCACCTTGACCTCTCTAACCCTCCATCCTAAATTACAAAATAGGTCTCCATGAGCTATCCTCTTCACCACCTCTGTGTTATCGTTATCTCAGAGCGGCACCTAATCCTACAACTACATTACAAAAATGGTTGTTGCAGACCTGACTGATCTAGACTTAGCTGCAGGTAACCATTAAAGGAAACCTCAACCACTACCTGTACAAAGGTGCAGCTTGGCATTAAAATCCTTACAACGCAAATCCCCAAATGGGATTTGATTTCATATTTTTGAAAAATGAGAGGGTCGCGCCTCTCTCCTCCATGAATGCACGTTGGATGTGCTGGTTGGTTGGCACTTTGTTGAGTTGGAGCAATTCTCTTGCATCACCATGTATGTTGTTTGAGCTCATATTTTATTTGGTAGCTACACTTTCTCTTGGGATTGTGGCCTCTTAGAGTTTATTATAGGGTTTTTGACCCACTTTTTTTTTTATTGTATCTCTAGGAGGGTGCTTTCCCTACACACTCTATTGATTGTCCATCGATCATGTTTAACAAGCCTTCAATTTCAAGGTTGATGCCTTTGGACATGCCATGGGTGCAATACAGATACACCACCAGAAACCCATCACATACCACTCCAAGGCCTTTTCAAGTGATGTTATAAATTATTAAGTGTACGATGAAGAAAATGTAATCAATGGTTAAAGAAATAAAGTGCTTGTGACATTGTTTTCTTAGAAAATATATTTCTTATTTAAAACATTCATAAGCCTATCTAGTTTCTCCAAACAAAGAACATGGTTGAGAATGTACATAGCACGTTGTGGACAACTTATTTACAACAATTCAACATTATCATCAAGTACTAAAAGGAGAGTACCAATAAAGTGACAAATTTATTATTGTGACCATTAGAAGTCAAATTGACAATATTCATACATCTTCAATAATTTGAGTTTAATGATTTCAAGGAAGATTACACACAATATACAAAATTTACACACATTTATGCAATCTTCTAGAACTTTGTGATGACCAATTGAGATTAAGAGTTCTCCAAATCCTTGTTGAATGATATAATTTTGTACTAGTGTTATTTTTTTTCACTCAAGGAAATCATTTATTGTAGTTTCTACACAAGGCACACCATTTTAAAATTTTGGGGCACTTTGGAGTTGAGAAGACAACCATGAATTTGCAAAAGTTTTTCTACTAGAAAAAAATGAGACATAAGGTACAAATTTCATGAGAATTTGTTCCTTCAATAGAAAATCCATGCTATCAAATCATATGTGAGAAAATACATCCCCCTTTCAAGCTCGAGTAGATAATATGGGAGCTAGTTTTACCGTACTTCCTCGGAAGTATATGGACAAGTATGGACCTTTATTATTTGATGGTAGTTGTGGATCCCTTCAACAAGATGCTTGTGAGAATACCTTGTAGGAATATTGTTTTAGCATAACAAGAATGGAATTTGTTTTTTTAATGAGTATGGGTGCACTTTAATTTCCCATTTTTTTCTCATATTTGACCACAATGGTAGATTTCTCTTCAGCTTCTTGCATGCACTTTGAGGATTGATGGATGCTAAGATTAGAGAATAATTGTGCTTCATCCATAGAATTATGGTTTTATGGAAATAATGAGCCATCATGTACTTCCATTATGGTGCATTTTTAATTATAAATATATGGAGATGTGGGTTGCCAATATCCCATAATATGTGCAATGTTGTGATAATCATGTAGTGCATAATATGATATGTAATGAAAAACCTTTTGAAGTTTTACTTGATTTTTTAAAGGATTCCTTAGCCATTTTGGGTCATATCCTAGAGTTAAAAACACTGAAAGAAACATTACATAAGGGCAAGTTGTCACATTTCACATCCAAAAGATTCACGATCAAGTCTCAGAGGTTTTTCAAAATATTCAATAGAACCTTAAGGTTGGACATGATCAACATGGCACAAATCACCAAGTTCATGCAAGAGATAGAGTTTGGGTATACCTTCAAAAATAAAAATTTTAAAAAATGAGCAAAATATAAATATGCTCAGATATTTCCCTTATACCCTCTTTGAATAGCTTAGAAAGAACATGTTGAAGTTAGACTTACAAAATTGCATGGGAATTCATCAAGTCCTCAATAAGGATAGCCTAAATATCTACAATCCATTGATGTTCCAAACAAAAATGAAGAAGAGTCAATTCCATTGATCCTTGAAGACTTAGTTTCCAAAGTTGGCCACTGATGCAGACCCCCACCCACTCCTGGGGTCCGTGCGACCTCCTGGTCTAGGATCATTTAGTTTTGGAGTTGGATCATCTCTCACACTCCTGTTAAGCCCCCAAAATAAAAAAAAGGTCCTTAATTTCTTGTGTTCAGGTCAAATGCTAGACCCGCGGGTGATTTTCCTAAGCCCCTTTCAAATAACTTTTAAATCACAATTTCATACTCTAGCCCCTTTTTCTTCTGGTGGAAACAAAATGTGACCACGGGCAAGGACTGGGTACTTAACAACGGGATCTGATTCATAACTTCGAAGCTTTGGTCTCATCCACACTCCAATTTCTCTGAATACACAGGCTTGTAGACTCCCGTACAATAGCAAGGGTCAATGGTCCATAATGCTTGTCGAAATCAATGGCTCATAAAGTCTCCAGGATTTCAGGCGTCATTGATCCTCCCTAATCCAACACCATATTCTCCTAGATATATGAACCATGAATCAGAGCAGATGACTCCTATTCTCCCTCCAAATCAACGACTCATGTCCACTCCGCACTCTGGGATTCAGAGCCTCTAGAATTCAGGAGTTTTAACAGACAGGAAAAATGTTCCTCCTGAAAAATAGATTGGTGAAGCGCTGAATTCCTCTTCAAATCAATGGATCAGAAGATCCACTGAGATATACGGTTACGATGAGCTCTGGGACTCCAGAATTCGGGAGTCCTAGATCTTCCAACTCAATTTCCCTCTGAATTCTGAATTAACGGAGGGTCTAATCGCCCACCACGTGTCCAATCCAGATTGACAGTTGGGATGAGTTTCAACCTTCGGGACTCTGGGAGATCTCGAATCCATGCGACGTAATTACTATGGTGTGTTGGTTCCCCAGACCTCTCATATATACTAACACGTGTCTCCTATGCCAACGGTTAGGATTCACTCCACTGTTCGAAGCTTTGGAAGTCTCCCCACTTTGATGACTCTTGACCAAATTCTTTTGGAGTACTGAGGCTCCAGACCACGGGATCTACTGACACGTGTCCTCTCTGATGAACGGTCTAGATCCACTCCGTTCTTCACAGCTTCGAGTGGATTGAACGCTCCACACATCTTATCTCTCGGACTACCAGTATTATGGATTCATGACCCATTGACACGTGTCCTTACTGATGGACGGTCCTAATTCACTTCGGACTTCAGGACTTCGGGGGTATTCCATGACACCACAGCTTGTTTCCTTCAAAATCCGAGTCAACAAAATTCAGATCTGCTGCCATGTGCTCCTAACACCAATGACCAGGATTTTCTTTGGCCTTCGGAGCTTAGGGAATTTCACTTACACTTAAAACCATGACTCAATTATGTCGAAGTGATGAAGTCCAACATACTTAAGAGTTAATGTTCGTGCTTCTTACCTGGATCTAATGACTGTTGATCCTTGCACCTATATCCAATGACTAGGATATATCCTCCTTCGTGTGCACTCCTCCTTCTACCTGGACTCTGATCTAATGGTCCAGATTTCTTCAAACAATGGATCCGACGACAGTTGTGGATCCTCCTCTATTATGGCTGCGCTTTCCTTCTAGTGAAGGATTCCTCAATAAATTTCAAAGGCCCGGCCTTTGATTTACTCCTTTGTAGGACTAGTAACTTGTTCTTTGTCTCCGTGCTACACCTCTTGATATTTGAACTTGCAACAAGTTCACCTCTGGCACTCTCCTTGCACCCTCTCAAATTCTAAAGACTTCAGACTTAAATATTTTCCTGAAAATATTCATGCGTGCTCCTTGCACTTTCTCTGTGCAGATGTGAAGTACTCCTCCTGAGCTTGATCTTTGAAAACTTACCTGTGCACTCCTTTCCCTCTATCTTCCTTGGAATTTTTTCAATACTTTCTAAGTGTTGGCCCAGTGCACGCCTCGCACAGGTCTTCTGTGCACACTTGCACTACTTCTCCTCTGAGATTGAAAAATATTGGACTTCAAAGGGTTCAGTCCCTTTTTTCTCTTCAAAAACTCCTCATGCCCTCCTGACATTCACACTATGTCTTATGAGCTTCCCCAACACTTTCAGAGTGTGTTGGTTTTTGTGCACTCCTTGCACAATTTTCCTTCTGCATCCAAAAAATTTCAGGCTCACCTACGCATACCTTGCGCCTGCTCAATGCACTCCTTCCATAGCCTCCTTCCTCATAGTGTTTAATAACTATGGTGTGTCTTCTTTGCACCATATCCTCACAGAACTCAAAACAGAGTTCTCGGGCACTCCTTGTGCCTACTGAATGCACTCCTTACACTACTCCTAAGATTTGTGAAGTGTTTTGGTGTGCCCACCTAGCACACTCTTCTCTGAACTCGATATAGAGTTTGAAACACACTCCTTGCATTGGGTTCACATAAAATTTCAATTAATCTGGCACGTGCATTCCTTGCACAAGCCTAAGAGCCCAGAACTACTCAGAATATACTGATAGAGGAGTCTATCTAATTCCTATAGAGGGAATAAAATATGAACTAACAACATTCATGGAATACATGAGTAAACACATAAAGCATTCAAAGACATTCAGAAAACTCATAAAGAATACACACAGAACCTCATATGCAGGAAAAAATGATCTTTGTATTAATATCATAATGTAATTTACACTGTGTACAAGGTTGGACTGCAACAGAGTCTAATCTCTTTCTCCTCTTCTCTCTTCTAACTTCTCTCTTCTTCCCAATCTCTTTTTTCTACAACTATTAATGAATTTTTGATACAAAGATATTTTTACAAAAGAGGGGCTCCTTGAGCCTTCCCTCCAGCTACCTACTCTCATTAAATTACATTTGATCACCATCTAGTCTGAATCGGATCTAGATCCACCTAACTGTGAGCCATTAAAGGTGACACTACACATTACAATAAATCATCCTATACAAAACAATGGTTCAGCTTTCCTTGAGCCTTCAAACTTAAATTACATTAAATTTTAAATTTATGCTCAAAATTTGAAAGGATTGGCGCATCCTTCTTTGGGATGCTCTTCCTCCAAGTGCATCGATGCACTATCCACTAACACGTTTGATGAGGTGAAGTGATGCTCCTGTATCAACCACTCTAGGCCATCTAAAAAATTGTCTTGCTTTTGAAAGTTTGTGGTCATGATTTTCAATGAAATTTACATTCCCTTAACAACATTTTTTGGTGTTAAAAATGATGGAAATGGTTCTTTAGATTCATTTCAAAGCATGGATCTTATGAACCCAACCTTAAAGAAAGGAGAATTAAAGGGAGAGAAAAATCCATGCCTTAGTTTTTTTTCATGCACTACCTACCCGAAAGGTATCAAGTCATCCAAGAAAGACAATGTTGTAACAAATAGAAGCAAGGATATGACACACCACTTGAGAAAGTGACCTTCTTGTTTGAACCTACTTACCTTCGTTGACTAGGCCATCAAAAGAGTTTCTAGGACCTTTGTGCTATTGTGTTATGTGGGACTATATCCTTATTAGTATTCTTCACCCTAATGAAAAGTAAGTCCTTCCTAATGTAATATAAGTTAAGGGTCTATAGAGTGGGACCTAGATGGGAGGTCTCTATCTTCTCTTATTATTGGCCCATTAGGCTATTAGTATTAGCTAGTATTCTCTTTACCAAAATAAAGAGAAGTTGTTAGGTTTCCAACAAGGTATCACATTAAAGAATCATAGGTTGCAAGAAAAATTTATGGCCCTTAGAAGGTGACGCTCCAATCTATCTTTCTAAGGCCTAGCTTAAGTCCTTGGTTGATGCCCTTCCACTTTAGAATTTGTGAAATCTATGGTTTCTTCTTCACATTGTAATAAAATGATTTTTCCTCTTTAAATTAGTGAAGGGATTTTTTTGAATGAGTGTAGACTCACGCATCTCTTCTAAGAGATAACTACCATCATTCTAACCATCTTATATGTATAATTTTTTCACCATCTATTGAGTAATATATTTATCTTTTTATTGTATTACTATGTTTATTTTTTGTGTTAATGTTATATTTCATTTCCTTTTCAATATAATCTATATCAATTAGAATAGAGATGGAAGCTAGATGATATTGTTTTATAGTTCAAAGAGTGTGCAACTAGAAAAAGAATCTTGAATTTTTTTCAAGTTGGGTTGTAAGAACAATGTTTCTAGGTTGACAATTTGTATAATTTGGAATGGATTCAAATGAAGTTTCTCCAACTAGAAGAAAAATTGTTAGGTACCAAAAACGCCTAAACACTTAGTAAGCCCAAAACTAGAGGAATCACGTTAAAGAAAGGTTCATTTTTAAAAATTTATATAAATATGATGTGTAGAACTTTGTTTTGTTATATCAAAGATGTAAAGTTGTGCATAGTAATCTACCTAAAATGTACATTCCAGTAGTTAAATTTGGTATGAAATGGAGAATTAAAGTCACAGATTGTCTTGGATATGCTATGATCTCAATCACACATTTCTAGAATTCGATTATGGTGATTAATTGGGTTGGTTTTCATTGATGTCAACCCTTGAAGCAAGCCCGATAGAAAATCCCGGTAGCGCTAGAAGTGTGGATAAGCAGCCCATGTTTGTTTGAGGAATAATGTATTGAAGACTAGTGAATTTGTAGGAGAGACTATTCTAGATGGATAGTACATGTCGTGATGTTTCCGGTGATATGTGGTATGTGACGTAGTTCCTCACGGTTGAGGAGATATGGCTTCGTGATGTTGGAGAACCCTCATGAGTTATATAGAAGAACATAGTTACCAACTTAACATAGAGTTCCTTAGATGGGGTGACACATAGAGAATCTCTGCCACTCGACTTAGCACTAAGCCATGGCTTAAATGCTGTAGGTCGCTCCCCATCCCTTCAATATTAAAGATGGTAGCAGGCCATTACAACAGATTTACGGAGGCGGGACTTCTCCCTCGCGTGAAAGCATTGGCACTGCCAACATTCAATATGACAGAGTTAAAGAGGGGCCATGTGATTTCGTCCCATGAAAATATGAAAGCAATAAAGCCTGGACATAGTTGGTTCATTCTCGTCTTGGACCTCCCTGCCAGTTGTGAGATCTAGTGTAATCTCCTTTCTATCTCGCCGACTCTGGAGGTGCCCTCCATTCACTCCTCCTCTGTAATGACAAGGGATCAAGGCAAGCCTCGCCGAGGCTCGACATGGTACACCCATAAAGCGCAGTGACAAAGAAGGCATCATTTTGAGTTCGCACTCTTGACGACGAATTATATCCTTCGGTAGAGAGCTAGAGTCGCCCCCATGGCGATCCATGTCACTGTAGCTAAGCCTGAGATATATCGGAGCGCGCATGCCACTGCAACTAAGCCTGAAACACAAGATAGAAGTTGTCTGAAGGGAGAGCCTGCAGAAGAGTTCCCAATTTTCTACGTAGAAGAAATACTGTGTCTGGAGGATATTGCAACCACCCTGGAACCTCAAGCAATTGAGCCTGAAACACAGGCTGGAAGAGGTCTGACGGGAGAGCCTGCACAAGAGTTCCCAATTTTCTACGTAGAAGAAATACTGTGCCTGGATGATATTGCGACCACCCTGGAACCTCAAGCAACAGAAACAAAAAGGGGGAGGCTTTGTGAGGAAATCCCAACCTTCTACGTCGAGGAGGTGATGAACGATGATGAGGTATCGAAAAGCGCATGTGTAGAACTGATGCATCACACAAACATTGCAGTCATGAACGTGGACGAGGCTAGAGCTGAAGTAGGGAAAGAAACCTCAGGCGAGGCAGTAACTAGCGAATTGCATGTTCCACTCCTCCGCGAAGAACATCTAGATCTCATGTTCGAACTTTGAAGCCACATGGCAGACCAGGAGAATAGAGCCTTCCTCATGGGACAATGCTTACTCCAATGGTCCAGCAAAGCGAAAATGTCTAATGTGTGCATAGTCGTTTGTCATTCTGGCCAAATTCGTGTGTCAGGAGGACAAGGGCGACAGGTCACTAGGTATTTGGGCTTTTCTTTTCTAGTCTGGTTTTACATCACGTTGTTGTTCAAAGTTAAGACGATCTATTGCCATTTGTCCTGGTTTCCTTCGTGCAGGACATACGGTGAAACAATATTTTAGCCTATCTTCCTAGACATTCTAAACTTGCCCCAAATTGTGTTGGTTTCCGGTAAAATGACAGTATATTTGGTGGCACAGTACGACAATATCTCTATGTATTTTTGTCTTTGTATCTCTGTCAATTTAATATAGCAGGTAACACCCCTTTTTTACTTAAAAAGAAAAATTAACGTAGAGTTCTCATTTTTTTGGAGTTCAATTGTTTTACCCTGTTTTTAAAAATGGTGCTACCAGTAGCACCCCCCTCCCTTTTTAGGTGTTTTTTTAATATTTTAAATTTTATGATACATAATGTTTTGACTAATTGTTTTTTAAATGCTTGTTTTTTCATCTATTTTCAAATTGTCCAACTTTTTTTTTTTGGTTCAATGGTGTTTTTAATCATGTTTCCATGCTTCATCCAATGTTAAAAATGTTGTAAGCCATTTATTTTTTTAAATTAAGATTTTTCATATAATTATGTGTCCT
>SNQJ01S0145566.1:29688-45284 GCA_010110895.2 Picea sitchensis | reverse complement strand
AAAACAACCAAAGAAATCTAAATAAAATCCTCAAAGGCTAAACACTGAAATTCTCTACCCTATCATGCTTATGAGATGAAAAACTTTTCTTAGTCTAATAAAGAAAATGAAATGAAAACCAAACTAGTAAAACATAAATTTTAGGGTTGTATGATATTGGTAGGGATGCCAACAAGCACCATCCAATATCTATATGTTAAGCATAACCCAAAACTTGGACAAAAATATAGCAATGTAAATTTTCCGATCACACACAAATTAAATGTAAAGGGATCTACAACACACTACTAGATCTGAAAAGACCAGTTGTAGGTGTTGCTGAGGTCACCATTCACTAAAAAGGAAACTCAAGTAAGAAATCTAAAAATGTGCTCAACACATCAAATTCTCTTGGAAACTCAAATAGAAAATAAGAGGCTTAACTAGGGGTCAAATCAATGCCAGCAGATCAATGTCAGTCTCATAGACCCAAGATAGACATAGATATGAGTGGAAAACAACTCAGAAACCCAACAATCCCACCTATGAGAGGAGGTTGTGCATTTCTAGTATTGCAAGGTGCGACTGGTCGTGTCCTATTGCTATAGCAAGGTGAAATCGTGGAGGAAACTTGGGAAAAAAGACCAGATCTATTGGATTTGACCACCTAGTGAGTGATGAGGAAGGAAAATAAGATACAAAAAACTTTCAGAGATCAAAAGAGCAAATGAAATTCTAAATCTAAGGAGGAATCAAAGATTCTTCCCTAATGGAATCATCAGTTATTTTATGGAGAAATCCCCCCTATGGATAGCTGAGCACTCTCTTGGATTTGCTCGTGATCCCAATAGGCTGTAAGATAGATAACAACAAGGTATTTGTTAAGCCCTAAATATTGTCACATTACCCCTTAATTGGGGCATATCACATTAGCATTGTTATTTTATTTATGTTGGATTGGGTCTATTCGTTGTAATTGTAACTCCTAGTCTCCTATATATACCAAGGAGAACTTTTCATTTGGAATCATCTTGTATTTGTAAATTTATGTGGTGTATAAGGAGGTTGCCCCCTCGAAGAGGATTATTATCTAAAATTCTCTCTTTTTCAAGGCAATGAGTACTTATTTTGAGGTTTTTTATTCTATTTTGATATTTGGTTATTAACATTTGGTATCAGAGCTCAAGGTCTTGGGGTTTTGCTGCTTCATTTGAGACACCTTGGTATTTTATCTATAACTATTTTTATATGATGTGTCCGAAGGAATGGCTTGGATGATATTTAGTAGATGGATCAAGGTAATTTGGGTTCAAATTTAAGCTCTTGAGGCCTTAAAATTTCGGAGATATAGCCTGTGTAAGATAGGGTTTTGGAATCATCCTGAATTTAGTCATCAAGGAATTTTCGCTATAATTTTTTTTTGTGATGTTTCATACCTTGAAACTTAGAGGATATTTAGAGAAAGTATCAAGGTAGATGTGATAAAAATTTATCTTCTGGGTCATCCTAATTTTGTAGATACACCTTGTGTAAGATAGCGTAGCTGATTAGTCATATTAACTAGTCTCAAACAGGTGTTCCAGGAAAAACAATGATATCTTATTCAATCAGTATCCAAATTAAGTGAGACCAGTTGCATTGGATAGTGGACAATGTGTAGTATTTATGGTGCGATTTTTAGATTCAAATATAATTTATTGTGCTATTTTCACTCTTTACAAGTACGTTCTCTTGGAAGGGAAAAAATCAGCAAGGTGTGGGGAAGTTACCATAACTTCCACTTGGCACATCCAATTTTGATTAGACCTATGTCATTGTAGAGAAGACATATCAAAGAACTACAAAACAAAATTTTCATACCCATAAGGGCCATAATTTTAGAGATACAATAGAAGAAAGATCGTATATAAGAACCACCTCGAAATCAAGGTTTAAAAGTGATACTTGGCCAACATGCCACCATAAAAGGGAAATTCTACACCAAATAATCCTTTAGATAGTCCTGCTTGGACTCTTCATGAAGGTGAAGAAATGCGTAGGGACATAAATGATCTACAAAAGAAGGCAGTAAAAAAAATGAACTATAAGGGATGATGGATTCAACTAAAGTTAAGTTGGAAGTAATAATGGATACTAATATGGATGGTTTAAAAAGGGAGATCATGGAAGGATTGAAAAAATTGTGAATAAAGAGGCCACTTGAAAGTGAAAATGTATCCGATGAAATTCATTATGAGGACAAAAGGAAGATGAATCAAGATTGGAGAAACTCCAATGTTGGGTTGAAGACCAACCACTTTCCTAATATCAATATGAGGAAGTTTGATGGAAAGGATCCAATCACATGGATACTCCATATGGAGTAGTTCTTTGATCTACATGACGTGCCACACACAAAAGGTACAAATTGCATCTTTATATTTAGAACTCAATCAATTTGTGTGGTATCGATGGCTTTGTTCTTGCAGATCACTTGTCACTTGGACAATTTTCACAGAAGAAATGATATCACACTATGAGGATACACAGAGCAATACCTTCTTTAGCCAATTGATAAATCTCAAGAAAAATGGTTCAATTGCGGAACACATTGAGAAATTCCAAATATTAAATATAAAGGTAACGAATATTCCAGATGAGCACCTAATTGATATATTCATAGGAACTTTAAAGAATAAAATTCAACATGAGGTTCGCCTTTGGGAATCCAAATCATTGGAGAATGCGTTCAGGGTGGCGAGAAATGCTGAAAGTAAAAGTATGGCTATGGCTACTAGAAGGACCGCTCCTAACATCTATCGAGAAAGAATTTTCCTTCTTCTAAAACACCTCAACGTACAAGGTTTTGTTATTGGATAATTGATAAATGAGGAGATAAACTAATCTCCCTAGATCCACCTAGATCTAGAAAAAAACATGACAAAACATGGCGATTTCCCTAGGCTCTAATCATCGAATTTACTACCAAACAAAAGACAAGAGACATACCTTTAAGTGTCGCTTCCTTATGTCTTTGTTGTCCCTGCTTTGCTCTAGTGCTCTTGTAATATTGGATCTGCAATGGCACAAACCAACCAAAGTGAAAGAAACAATAATATACTCAATGAAAGCTTATACATGTGATCAAGGAATCATGTAATAAAATATTAATGATTTTATGGGAAAGAAACATGCCACTATATTATATAATGTGGAAGAAATATACAACCAGATGCCTTTATGTCGTCAAGTTACTTCCAACAGTTCCTTGCTTCCCACACACTTCTGATCCAAGAATTCTGAGACTATAGATTTGACATCTATCTTAACAAAAGAAAATCTCAAAGCCACTCTAACCAAGCTAATAATTCCAAGCCAAATTCAACTCAATCAAGCTCCAAAACCAACTCAATCAAGATAAATTTCTCCATGAGAGTTCCTCTCCTTTTATAAGCTGAAGAGGATAAGGTGATGAGGATAGGATGATCCCACTAAATCATGAAAGCGAGTAAGATCCAAACCATTCAGATGCCACCTCACCATAGAAGCTTATCCTTCTAGAAGCATCGAGAAGACGTTCATTTTTCCCACGTACGAAGGCCGTCATGACCTGGCTATAGTGCATCCTATGGAAATCAGGCATTTCCTCACCCTAGCTATGGTGTAGTCCGCGAAAATCCTCCAAAATAGGGTTTTTACGGAGGAAAACACAACTTGTTTTCTCAAGGAAAGTTCTTCTCCCTTCTTTCTTCAGGAATTCAGGTCACTGACTTCTTTGAAGGAAACATATAGGTTTACATCATTAACGATCATGAGGGTGATGAAAATAATGTGTAACAGAGAGCCCCCCAAAGTATGAAGTTAGAACAGAGTGATAGCTAAAATACTTTGTCGAGTGTGTGTAGGGAACAAGGAACACGTCATTCAAAAACCTGTCAACAAACAAGGAAACACAGTACAATAATATATCATCACTGAGGTAGGAATTCCCATAATCAGAATACAAAATGACTCAAAGCATAAATGACGACATGCAAAGACCCATGTCAAGTAATATAGGTCATGGCCACCAAACATACACCGTGGATCCATGCCATTATGACTCAAATCTGAACATAGCCACCAAAAATATACTATGGATTTATATGTTAAAGACTCAAATTTGAACATAGCCACGAGGCATACAATGTGGATATATGCAAACAATACTAAATATAATCCAACACAACTTGAATCTGTCAGAAAAGATTCAGGGTCTTCATCTCCACCACTCTATAGTATGAATCTAACCATGCGAATACATGTGCTGAAGTCGAACATGGTAGAAACCACTTGATTACCGGTCATTAATGAATATCGTTAACAAGTGTGAGGGAAATCACCATTAATGTCAATGACTCCCAAGGTACTCTAGTACAATCCAATGAATGTGAATCAATGATCTGAGGTCGAACACTTGGTGGAATTTTCTAATCAGGGGTCAATAATGAAAACCCACTATTGAAAGTGAGGAAACCTGCCATTGAGGCATGCAAGTTCCAAGGTACCAATTAGTTTCTAAGTCTAATTCCTGGATAATGAGTTGAAGTCGATAGGAAAAGACTCATCACAGGAGGGCCTTAATGTATCCCACATCAATGACACGAAATAGGTAACAAGATTTGAAGTAGATTAGAGTAACAAATGATTCAGGACTGACTCAGGAATGTTCGACGCAATAGAAGGCTTAAGGATTGCAGAAATGGCTGACACAATAGGAGGCTTTTCGGGTTGAATGTCTCTTTGAACATATTGACGACACGACAACTGTCTTGGAAAAAATGACTCAATAATAGGGATCATAGACCAATTTGAAATCTTATAAAGGAGTATGATCAAGAGACAAGCCGATTTTCCAACCTAGACACAAAGCAAGTGAAAGGGTGTCATTTTCAAAAGTGACTCTTCCATAGAATATAGGTTTAAACACACTTCTTTCCCAATCCCCCCCCCACCATTTTTGGTGAGTACCTCTTTATTTTTACGCAAGATTGAGAAGGATAACATATGCTTGTAATGTAAGCTCATCCTTTCGACGAGTCCCTTAGAGTATGTTTAATGAACCCTAGGAAGGAGTGGTTTGGTCCCATATGAGCCTTTCGATGTTTGTTTAATGAGTTCAAGGAAAGAAAACTCAGGGGTTTTTCATGCTTAGAGAGTCTAAAAAAAACTTAAAGATAACTCTCTCAGTTCCTTTTTCGTAAGTTAGTCTGAAGAGACCAAAAAAGAGATAAACTATCGCTCAACAGACATTTTCTTCAAATACTTTAACGAGCGTGAAAAGAACAAGATCGATCGACAATATTTTCATGTTTAGAGAGTCTAAAAAGAGCTTAAAGGAAACTCCAGGGGGTTCCTTTTTCGTATAACCTTTATGAGTCCGAAAAATTGATAAAAGTATACTCGGTTACATTCTCACGTATTTACAAGCACGATAAAGAACAAAGACTAAGCTCGGTAACTTATTCTCATGTATTTACGAGCATGAGAAAGAACAAAGACTAAGCTCAGGATTGTTTTCATTTTTACACAAGCTTTAAAACAAAACAAAACTATGCTTGGGATAGGTTTTATTTTTTCACAAGCTTAAAACTAAACAAAACTATGCTTGGACCTAGTTTTATTTTTACACAAGCTTGAACTAGAAGAAACTATGCTTGGGCTTGGTTTCATTTTTACACAATCTTGAACCAGAGAAAACTATGCTTGCGACTTCCCAACACATGGTTGGTACTTATCCCCCAACTTAAGAAACTAGCGGCTCTACTTCAACATGAAGTCCAAAGGTTGAAATTATTTCCCCCCAAGCTTCGTCTTGTCCAACTGCAAAGGTGTAGGAAAGGAAGCTTCAAATACTAGATGAAGGACTCGACTCAACAGAGAGAGGGAAATAAATCTATTTTATTTTTTAACAAGCTTTCCACAGAGAAGAAAAACTATGCTTGAGAATCCAGGTTCAATCCCTAGATCTCTATTTCATATTTTAACGAGCTTGACACAAAAAAATGAACTATGCTTGTAACCTCTGTTTCATTTTTTAACGAGGTTGTTACAGAGACGCAAAAAACTATCCTCATAACTGGTTTCATTTTTTTAATGATCTTGAAATCAGAAAACCATGCTCGAAGCTGGTTTCATTTTTTAACGAGCTTGAAATCAGAAAACCATGCTCAAAGATGGTTTCATTTTTTAACGAGATTGAAATCAGAAAAGCATGCTTGAAGCTCTTCTTGATCACTGCTTCCAAGAGGACAATTCTCTGGAAGGACACCATGTCAAGGGACAAAACTCAGTCATGGATTTCAAGAGATCTTCATTTGACGGAAGAAGCACACTCTGGAAGGAACACATGTCGAGGGTCACGAGAAGGGTAAGGAGTTCAGGCTCCAATAGCCCTATCGAAGAGGTCACCATGTCAACTACCAGTTCTAAGTCATTGTCATCAGTAGTGGAAGGCATGGGAGACAACGCCACATAATTTACCTATGGCAGGGGTGATACCGTCTGCATATAAGAACCACTAAGGGAGGTAATCTAGTAAAGACCGATGAATCAATGTTGATCAATAGTCACCATTCTTCCATCATGAGGGAAAGATATCACACGAAAAAGAGTGGGCACAATAAATTTCATGGCATAGACATAATCCCACCCAAGGAGTAAAGCACAATCCAATGGGTCTTAGACTATCATGACATCAATAAAGACAATTTTCCCTCCCAAAGTTACAGGAAACTGAGGAAGGGTCCCTAAAGTTTGACTGGTTCTTCTGTTAAAAGATAACATATTCTGCGTAACCGGGGCAAGCTGAGGACAACCCAAAGATTTCCAAGCAAAAGAGGACAAAATGCTAACGGACACACCTTCATCTATCAATGTCCGAGGAACGTCCCGACCACAAACTTGCACTGTAATATGGAAAGGAATGTGAGAGGGAAGACGAGGTTGAGTTAGCACACCCCAATTAAAAAGGATGGTCTCATTACTTGGAGGGGGTTTCACGGGAGAATGAGGAATACCCCCCAACACAGTAGAGTCTATATCAACGAGAAAAATGTGAGCAGTATCAGGTTTACTCTCGAGTGGGAGAGTAGGATCGACTGATGGAGAGATAGGATCGGCCACTTGGGTTGCATTATCCAAGGGGAGAATGGGGTCGACGCTTGTAAAAGGATCGACTGTTTGGGTTTCACTCTCAAACAGGAGAGTGGGATTGACCGATAATGGGATCAGATTGACCACTTTGTCAACTGGTTCAACTAAGGATGTGACCAGATTGACGACATGATCAACCAGACTAACCAATGAAGGGGATAGATTGATCATTCCATCAACTATAGGTGGGTTGAGAGTAATCTTGCAATAAGCGGCTAGAAGTTGAGGCTGTGAAACAATCATGTCTTAAAGGAATTTCAAGACTTCTTCCATATGGGGGAAAAGATGAGTTAGATGATACCCTTTGCATAACATACACGAGAACTTGGCTCTACTTTTCTTCTTCTCAACTGTATCGTGACTAGTTGATGGGAGGTCATCAACATGTTGCTCACAGGTTGATGACATGGGTTGGCGAGGGTGTGTAGACCATGCTTCTATAACTTTGGATAGACTAGGGCAATCCTTAAGAAGATGGCTACCCTTACAAAGCCTGCAAGGGTACTTGGGCTTACGGGTTGTTTGGGTGATCTTGAAATCATCAACACTCCCAACATGAGTAACAATAACTGGTTGTTTTCCAACATGTCTGGCAGTGGTTGAAAGTTTGGATCCTTGCTTATTTTTCTTCTTCTTAGTCTTTGGTTTCTTCTTCTTCTTAGCCATCGGGTTACTAGCTTCAAATTTTTCACTCAGTGAAGAAGATGAAACAAAAGAAGACCTTGCAAGTGAAGAAGGCGAAGAATATCGTACTGGTGAAGATGGTGAAGGATCAACATGAGGTTGATGTTCTTGAGGGGAAGTGTTTATGACCAAATCACTTACTGCATTTGGGATTACCTGAGTGGAAAACAACCACACCGGTAATCCAATTGTGAGACCTAGAAGGCTCAAAGTAGCGATGTGAGGAGGACAAATGTTTCCATAAGAAGGAAAAAAAAAAGGTTCCCCTGGAGTAGGGGTTCCTTCATTGGTCATTTTGGGAACTGACGCCATTAAAATAAATATCCAATCTAGAGTCCATGAGGAAAAACAAGCAGCACACGCTAAAAATATAGGAATCAATAAAACAAACAAAACCTTCTCACAATGAGCACATTAGTTGGTGATGAAATCCAATGTCGTGGGAACAAAATAAGAAGGGGCTGAGATAGAGCAGGTGGAAAAGTTATGTTGACAATCTGCTTAACTGACTTACACCCTGGTGCAAGCTCCCACACATAATCGTGGGTATACCCTCCAAGGAGCCTGAGTGAGTTTGGCCAACGTCGATTCCAAGTACTGTGAAGACTTTCCCCTCCACAGTCACCTTGTGTAAAGACCCTAAAAATATAGGCCACTAAGGTTACCAATCACTACAGTGATGCCCAGGGAAACAATCAATAGTTCGATCCACGTGCAAGGGCAGGGTATCTAGCCCGAAATCAACTTGAAAGGCTTCCACTCATCATTGTGGGTATACCTCTCAAGCGACCCCCATAATATGTGCAACCTCTACACCAATACCAACAAAGCAGGGTGAGTAACTCTGCCAGTATCAATGCGACCTCGTGATTGACCCTTGTGTTAGAAGGGCTTCCCAGGAAAAAATGTAATAAGTGGATTTCACCACTCTCTAACACAAGATTCCATGTTTGTTTGCAGCTTTGGAAAGTTATCTTTCACACCTATTCCAAAGCCCTACAACTAATCTAATGTAGGTTTTCTACCATAAAATATAAAAATGTCTAATCAATTTTTATAAGCGCTTTATTTTATGGCTGTTGTTACTCAAGAGGAAAATGGCGTGATCAATATGGTGTTTTGACCGACTTGAAAGTTATGAAAAGAGATGAAGATGCAATCTTTTCATTTTGATGAAAGCTATTCTACGAGAAGGAGAAAACATTTATCATTCAAAGATGCACAATGTCCCAAAATTTACTAAACTCATCAATATCAAGATTTTCAAGAAATGAGACAAATAAACTATACACTAATACATGATTCACGACCCCCAATCTAAGACCAAAAATCATGCAATT
This sequence comes from Picea sitchensis, assembly GCA_010110895.2. Lineage (NCBI taxonomy): Eukaryota > Viridiplantae > Streptophyta > Pinopsida > Pinales > Pinaceae > Picea > Picea sitchensis. The sequence goes on along the minus strand of SNQJ01S0145566.1, from coordinate 36,108 downwards.
TCACTACTTCAAATGCAAATATGCCCCCAATCTAATGCAAATAAAGAAATAAGATTTTTGTTTCAAAGATAGCTAAAAGCAATAGCAAATCACTTCAAAACAAAAACAACCCAAAAAAAGTTTCTCTTTTATTACGAGTTATTCAGAAAAAAGAAGTGTTCTTTTCACTAAACAATTATAAAGAAAAACAAGGCTTTGTAACTGAAAGACACTCAAAGCAAGAGACTAAATCTTTCAAAAGAAAAAAAAGTAAAGATGGCTAAAAGAAGTTTCAAAGCTGTCAAGCAGACTGTAAACAGATCCAACAAATCACCCCAGAACCATATCACAAATTTGGGTAGGGAAAACCACCAAATACAAATTCTTTCACAATTTCCGCAGGCTAGAAGAATAACACAGTGCGAAAATCACTGATTTCCATGGGCTAGATATGGGTAGGGCATGACGTTTCCGCACCGGTCAAATAGGTAGGGCACGAAAATCCCAAGTCACCGCACTGTCCCTCAAAGCAGGGTGTGGAAATCAAACAAAAATGGAAAAAATTAAAAATTGAGAAGGTTTTCCAGTGAAGTTTAAAAGTCAGAGAGTCAATCTGGATCCTCCAATGACTCAGAAAATAAAAACCAAGCAATCAAAGAAAGAAAACAAGGAAAACTAGGAAAACATTCCATTTCCCCAGCAAAGTTGCCAATTTTGTTATTGGATAAATCAGTAAATGCAGACATAAACTAATCTCCCTAGATCCACCTAGATCTAGAACAAAACAAGATAGAACATGGTGCTTTCCCTAGGCTCTAATCATCAACTTTACTACCGAACAAAAGACGAGAGACATACCTTTAAGTGTCGCTTCCTTATGTCTTTGTTGTCCCTGCTTCACTCTAGTGCTCTTGTGATATTGGATCTGCAATGACACAAACCAACCAAAGTGAAAGTAACAATAGTATACTCAATGAAAGCTTATACATGTGATCAAGGAATCATGTAATAAAATATTAATGATTTTATGGGAAAGAAACATGCCACTGTATTATATAATGTGGAAGAAAGATACAACCAGGTGCCTTGATGTCGTCAGGTTCCTTCCAACAGTTCCTTGCTTCCCACACACTTCTGATCCAAGAATTCTGAGACTATAGATCTGACATATATCTTGACAAAAGAAAAGCTCAAAGCCACTCTAACCAAGCTAATAATTCCAAGCCAAATTCAACTCAATCAAGCTCCAAAACTAACTCAATCAAGCTAACTTTCTCCTTGAGAGTTCCTCTCCTTTTATAAGCTTAAGAGGATAAGGTGAGGAGGTTAGGATGATCCCACTAAATCATGAAAGCGAGTAAGATCCAAATCATTCAAATGCCACCTCACCATAGAAGCTTCTCTTTCTAGAAGCATCGAGAAGATGTTCATTTTTCCCACGTATGAAGGTCACCACGACCTAGCTATAGTGCAACCTGTAGAAACTCTGTGCCCTAGCTATAGTGTAGTCTGCGGAAATAAGGCATTTCCATGGCCTAGCTATGGTGCAGCCCCCGTAAATCCTCCAAAATAGGGTTTTTACGGAGGAAAACACAACTTCTTTTCTCAAGGAAAGTTCTTCTCCCTTCTTTCTTCAGGAATTCAGGCCACTGACCTCTTTGAAGGAAACAAATAGGTTTACATCATTAACAATCATGAGGGTGATGAAAATAATGTGTAATAGGTTTACACCTCAACAATTGGAGGAAAGAAAAGCAAAAGGCTTATGCTTTAATTGTGATAGAAAGTACAATAAGGGACATAAGTGTGGTGAAAAGAAATTAATCTACATAGATTGTGAAGAGGAAGAAGAACATGAACAAGAACAAGAACCATCTCAAGATGAAAATGTAGAAGAGATTTCTTCTGAAGAGTTGACTCCCAACATATCATGTCATGCATTGGATGGAATCAACACTCCTCAAACCCTCAAGATTGAAGGATATATCAAAAAGAAAAAGCTATTAGTCCTAATTGATTCTAGTAGTACTCATAATTCCATTCACTATAAATTAGCCAAAGCTCTCAATTGATTTATATATTCAGCACCAAAGTTTCAAGTAATGATTGTATAAGGAGGAACTATCAATTGCTCAGGAAAGTTCCATAAGATCAATATTACTGTTAGCGACCATTTTGGTCTTGGGCATGAAAGTACCCAGGTCTGCAGGTTGCACAGGAAGCGCCCAAGCATAGAGCGGGAGAATCTCTTTTTGGGTCACAAGTCAAGCGAGCAGGCGAAGTTTGGTTGTCAGCAGCCGAGATCCACCTATAAAGTTGATTGACGGTCATCGGGATTTCGGGGCTGCCAAGTTGCCCGAGACTTAGAAAAAAGGGTAGCACCCATAGTTCAAGACAGATCTGGGTCATCCGATCCAGTTAAGACAGGTGGCAGCTAGTCAACATTGCGGGGATCAGTGTTTCGGAAGGCAAGGGACCTCACATTCATTGCAACTGAAATTGCCGATCGACGAAATGACGAGGGCACCTTTGGAGTCGAGCCCATGGTCCTAGCACCAGGTCACGTCAAGCAAGCCTGGGAACGAAGGCAGCCCCTTTAAAATAGCAAATGATACCTCAGACATTCATCTTAAGGACACGCGACACACATCTGTGCTATGTTAGCATTCGAGAGTTAGAGAGGTAAGCGCTCCTCGTCATTTCACATCTCAAAACCTCGAATCCCGAAGCGCCGAAAGTGTCCAGAATCGGGCCCATGGTTTTGGCGCCTGGTCATAAAGGAGTAGGCCTGAAGGAGGGGTGCTAATGTTTATCATTTGGCAAGATGGGTCCCAAAGTGTCGAGAGTGATCTTATCCATTCGTCTCGGAGGGACGTGTGGCGATCGTTAGGCCCTCCTGGCATTTCGCCCATCGCGATTTCGAAGCGCAAGTAGCAGCTCTTTCATATCCTCGAAGCGTGAAGCAGCGAAGTTGTCTTAGACCCGAGCCCACAGTATTACCGGATTAGTTTAGGGCCATCGGACTAGTGGGGGTACGCGTGGTGACCGTTAGGTTCCTCCCGACATTTCTCCCATCACGATTTTGAAGAGGAAAGACCTACTCCTTCCTATCCACGAACCCCGAAACGCCGAAAGCACTCTGGAAGATAGGCATAGGGTCATGGCTCGTGGTCACTTGAGGGAGTAGAAAGGGCTGTACAAAAGGGGCCAAAAGCACCGAGTTGAGTTTCAGAAGGGGGGAATTGTGTTCTCCAGATGCCGGTTCGACGTGATCTAAATCCCGATACCTGCCTAAAACAAATGAAGGAGAGAGAGGGTGGTTGAAACCTTGCCTCACGCATTAATTGCAAGGTATGGATGTCCCAGCTGAAAGTCTACCTGAGATGGTCCTCTGTACTGGTTCTTTCCATGGAAGCCACGCCGAGTCCTCTACTCACCAGAGAAGCATGCGCAGGCTATTTCAGCATTTAAGGGCTCAGCTACCCTCTGGCACGAGCCATGCGGAATTAAGGTGGCGTATGACAGAGAAGTGCAGGCTGGATTTGATTGAAGAGACTCCTCATCCTGAAAGTCTAGTAGGCCTTTGTTGGGAAAGTGTTTTGAGTATATATGCTTATTTTTGATATTTTTCAAGGCATCGATGGTAGAGCGAAGCTCCCGACTGTAAATTTTTAACAGATACTCTATTTCTCTGGTTATGCATCTGTATGTAAGATTTCTTGTTTAATGACAGACAATCTTCTCTCCCCATCTAGTTTTCATCTCATACTAAGAGAGTTCGTGATCGACTGATTCGTGCGAATTATTGTAATTATGTTATGATAAAGGATTTATTGTGGCATTGTTGTATTCTCCAGTTTTCTGCATTTGAATGTAAGAAGATATTGCGTTTAGATGTTTTCTCCTATAGTCTGTTAGAAACCTGATGTTTACGACAGACCTTTGCAGTTCTCTTATACAAGTCTTCCCCCTACTCACCCTTGATACAACTCACTGTCTGAAGTTTATCTAAGACCTCACTTGCCCATGCATGCCTGGCCTAGTTTCAGAGTTGAAACAATATCGTTTTGAGCTTATTTCCATTTGATCACCCCTTTTATATGCAAATCGTGACATAAACTGATGGGCGTCGGGCTCTGCTCCTACTGCAATCTAGGAGTGACTTCCATCGCCAACATTTCTGGCGTCGTTGCTGGGGACAAAGTTGAAAATTTTCCCCGAGATTGAACGACATTGAGCCTCTGATTCTGAGGGTGCATCAGGTATCAGAGCCTTTGAATATTGCTACTGTGCACCTGGAAACTCCATTGTGACGACTCCACTGGGGTGAACCTGCCATGTCAATTGTGGCTTTCAGAGGCAGGAACACGCGGTCCCATCCACAGCTGCCTCTAGCAACACTTGAAACTGAGCCGGAGGTGGTTCTCGGGAAGGGAAAGGCCTCTGAAGGAGAAGCTGTCGCCGCTGAACCAGGTAATCCACCATCTCCTTTTGTAGGAACCCCACTTTCTCTTCCTCAGTTTCTTAGCAGACCGCCTTCTGAAGATTCCCATTTCATGAATTTTGGGAGTGTTCCTGTTGAGGTTTCCCCCCCTGTTCTGGGATTGGAGGGAGAAATCCTTGTCACTCCCCTCTCCCTTGAAGCTGTACCTTGGTGTAGACCCAGGACCACCAAAGATTTGCCCACTCCTAGCTTTACCACTCCTTCTCTTGTTACTGTTTCCGATTCTGCACAAAGAGAAGCATCCACCGGCTTAATCTCACTAGCCTTCTCTCTAAATCCCCTATTGTTTCCCACTCCCCTTAGAAACTCATCCCTAGTATCCTCTTTGTGAGCTCCTTCTCCTCCAAGTTCTCCTCCACATAATATCCCTATGGCAGGGGCAAATCCCCCTATGACCAGAATGGAGGCCATTATAGCCGCTAGGTATGCTCCCCTCGTGTTACCTCAGCCTCTCAATGCCCTCCCAACAGGGGGACATAACTGTAGAAGAACACCTAGAAGCCTTTTACATTTTTACAGATGATAATGTTATCATGCATGAAGACGTATGGATGAGGATTTTTGTCCATAGCCTTCAAGGCGAGGCTAGAAAATGGTTCAAGGCCCTGCCTCTTGGATCTATTGATGGGATCGAAGCTTTAGATAGTGCCTTTTTGAGACAGTGGGGAGATAAAAAGGACTTCATGTATTACATGATAGAGTTTGGGTCTTTGAAGAGAAAAGAAGGGGAGTCTGTCTCCAACTTCTCCAAGAGATTCAATAAAATGTACAATAAAATCCCTGCTGAGATAAAACCCTCCGAAGCCTCTGCAAAGATCACTTATGCTAGCACCTTCGATCCTGATTTCTGCCTCCTGTTGAGGGAAAGAAGAGCCGATACTCTGGCCCACATGAAGGATGCAACCGTGGAGGTAGAATCTAACATATTGGTTGTTGACCGACTCAGGAACACTGCTGGTAGAAGCATATCTAGGCAGAGGCCTGAAGCTTCCCCATCTAGTTCCTCTCCCCTGCCCCTTCAGATGGATGAGACAGCTAGAATGCTAAAATCACTTTCTGCCAGGATGGAAAAGTGGGAATTAGAAGGGAAGCCCATCTACAGAAATCCCCAAAATACAGATAGTAGAGGTTTCAGGAAGCCTAATAACAATGTGCCACAAGCTTTCCCTAGGGAACAAAGGAGCAGAGATAGAGATGATCAGAGGATTAAGACCCCTCTCCAGAACAACCTAGTTTCTCATGAAGAAGGGGAGGAGGTGGATGAACGTGACCCTGAGATCCACTGCATCGAGGACACTTCTCTGTTTCCTCATTTGACTCAATCTGCATATGAAGAATCCCTTATCAACACTCAAATCAACGAGTTGAGCAGAGGGGAAAAGGCTAGCAACACTCCTAACAGATATAATCTCAGGTCAAAAAAGAAAGAAGGGAATTTTGATAACCAGGATCAGCCCCCCATGGCGGAAAGGTATACTAAAGCTGCAACAACCACTACTAAAGAAAAGAAAACTCAGGATGCTTTTCCAGTAGCCAAGGAACCTATCACTGAGGTAAGGGAAGCTCCTAAGCCTATTCCCTCCTTCAATTTTGAGCATGAGATTCATAAGATTAGAATTTCTGTACCCCTATCTGAACTCGTTAAAAATGAAGATTTCAAAAATTCCCTCTCCAAGATGCTACAATCTAAGCCCCCCCCAGCCTTCCACTGACTCAATAAATCTCCAAGATGAAAAGCTAGCAGTTGTCCTAGGGCCCATGGTAGAAGATAGAGATGATTCATCCCCTCCCTTCTACACATCCCTGAACATACATGATAAAGTACTGCATAACTTCCTCATGGATTCAGGGGCCTCCCATAACCTTATGCCCAAAATAGTAATGGAAGAATTGGGACTGGAAGTGAAATTGTTTTATCATGATTTGTACTCTTTCGA
>SNQJ01S0145566.1:0-13884 GCA_010110895.2 Picea sitchensis | reverse complement strand
AAGGAAGTAAGTTGAAGTGGCTAATGCTACTTTAGGTATAACTTGATCCATCCATAATTCCTTTAAAAGTATATTGTGCTAATCACTTTGATGGTGAACCACCAATTTCTTAATGATTTGAATAAAGTTCTCATTATTTGATTTAGCTACCCCATTCCATTGCGGATAATAGTTATCTAAGTAGTGCAAAACAATACCATTCTCTAAATAAAATTCAATTAAATTAAGAAAGAGAAATACAAAACATTATTGAATATCAACACAAATGGGACACCAAACCTGATAACAATATGCAACTCCAAAAAATGTATTATTGTTGTATCATTCACATTGATAAAGGAACAACTTATGTCCACTTGACAAAGTGATATGTGGTGATAAATATATATCTATTCTATTTTGAAGAATTTGATCTCTTCGATTACATCAAATCCCATTGCTCCAATGGTATGTCAATAACAATAGGTTGCAAAGGTATTGTCGGTTTTTTTTTTCTAGCACATGCCTAATAGATTCAACATCTTATTACATGTGCATTTGCATCTTTGAATAGTGATGTACAGTAATATCTAGATCTCATAATCTTAATACCATTAGTTTCTCCAAATAAGTGTCCACCAACTAGATTGTCATGGAAAGTTTCCACCAGCTAGACTGTCATGGAAATATTTCAACACCTTTTTATCATCCTCTTTCTCTAGGAATATCAATAGAACACTATCATATTTTATTTAAAGAGGATACCATTATGAGTTGATATTAGGAAAACTTGAGTCTCAATTCTCTTCTGTTTTTTGCATCAAATAACTTCACTACATTCATGGTAAAAAAACAATGTTAATTTCGACATAAACCCTTATGTCATTTTTGGTCTCTAAATTGGCTATAAATACAAAACAAAGTGCTAATGTTGATATATTAATGCCTACAAATGTTGTTTAATCATGATGGTATTTGTGATTTGACTTTATCATCACAATTGCCATTCTTAGAATGATTTCCAAGGACATTAATATATCCATGTATAAACATCATTATATTGATATCTAGACATCGTTTTAGCGACATATAAACCCAACATTGATTATATCCATGTTAAAATCATTGCACATACTTGTGGTATAATTATGAAGTGAAGGTCAATAAAATCACATTTTCTTATATATTTAAAAAACTTAATTAGTATGACATTATGAATACGATAATAATGATGATGTTGAATATCACTCGTATAAACCTAACATAAATACCTAACCTAACCCAATATACCCAAATAAGATACCCCTTTGTAATTAAACAAAAAATTATAATACACAATTAGTCTTCTCACAATATTGCTCACATGATTAGGATTTGAACATTCAAGTTTGTTGGCTTGTTCATTCAATGCACATTAAGTCTTAAAGAGAAATAGAGTTTTTCTAGTTTGTTCACTTGAGGCACATTAGGTCAAGTTGTTGGTTTGTTCCATTCGATCCCATCCTCCCCCTATGGATATAAATAGTTGAATGGGTAAAAATTCTATTATTGATGCTCTCGCTAGAGAAAATCACTGTGATTACAACCACAAGGAATACACTTAATCAAGATCATATGCAATGCATTTGGTGATATTTTCAAAAATTTGGTAAATGACCATTATTTGAAAAGATGTCAATTTGTGAAGAAATCATGAACGGACTTTTTCCATATTTCTATTATGCATAAATACTCCTTACAATCATCAGTACACTGATGTTTTTACATGTTTAAAACCCTTGAAGAGGGAAATAGTCTATGACCCCAGTCAACATGGCCACTTGAGGAAATATATTAATGAAAAAGAAAAATATTTTACAATAGATTTTCTCATAATCGATCATTAAAAAATGACCCTCCATTCTCTTTAAATAGAGATAATGGAACAATCGGGTGCTAAGCCACTGATCATGTAGCCATTAAGATCGAGGAGAATATGAACCATCATATCACTCTATGTCTATAACATATCATGATTGTGAGATTACATAACTACAAATGCATACTAAATAAACACACTAAGAAACAAACTTTTACATAAAGACACATTAGACCAAGTTGATCTTAAAAGACTCCTTAGTGTTTAAATATCCTAACATCTCCTCTTAAAAAAAACTTGGGATAGGATTGAAGGATTTACAAAGGTGACACAATAGGAGAAGGAAGGAGGCATTAGAATCCCCCCTTAATGATAATTTCCTAAACTCCTAACATAGATTAAAGTTTGGAGAACTTCACTTCTATAAGAAACTTTGTGAAAATGTCTACAACTTGATATTCTATAGGGAAAAAGAGCACTTCAATAACCTAATCATGAATGAACTTTATGATGAAGTTGATTTTGAATTGGATCTTTGGTGAGCTTGATGGCACTCTGATTTTCACACCAGAGGGTGGTGAGATGTTGTTGTTAGAATCCAAACTTTGAAAGGATTTGTGGAATACACAAGGATTCTTGAATTGCATTAATCACTACTCGGTACTTTTCTTCCGCCGAAGAAAGTGAACTAGCCTATTGTTTCTTACCAGCCCATGTGATAAGTCCATAAAAAAGGATAAAAACATAACTTGTAGTATAATTTTGAGCATAAGGGTTACTGGCTCAATTTGAATCAGTGAAACAAACCAACAAAGGAGCCCCCCTTGAACTATAATTTATTCGAAAATGAGTTGTACCATGAACATACCGAAGTATCCTTTTTTATTTTTTTCAATGGCTTTCATGGGGTGTTTGCATATATGAGATAAAAAGACCAATAAAAAAGGAAATATCACAATGAGTATGAGTCAAATATAAGAGGCTACCAACTAACTGATGGTATAAAGTGACATTGACTTCAAGAATAGTACAAGTGACAAAACATTTGAATCCATAATGGAAGGGAGAAGGGGATGGTTTAGAATCATCCATGTGAAAGTTGCAAAGTTCACAAGCATAATTAGACTAGGAAAGAAAAATTCCTTCCTTGGTGTGAAATACTTGGAGGCCAAGGAAATAATGCAAATAGCCTATGTCTATCATGTCAATTTTTTTTTAAGGTTGGATTTCACATGTGTTAAAATTTTAGGGCCACTGTTGGCACCCTAAGGTTTTGGAAAGAATGCGCGTGCACCAAAAGTCTACACTACATGTGCACTGCAAGTTTTTCACTGTGCAACACCATAAATCAACGCTTTCACCAACCGGTTTTCTACTGAACGTGGCAACCAATTTTATACTGCGTGCAAGGACTTGCAAAGTTTACATGCATGCTAAATCCTCGAAGATCTTTTGTAATGATTGTAACCGTTTTTGTAAAAAATCGATCAGTCATGGTCGAGGTCGTTAGTGAGATAGAAAGTTTGTTATGATTTCCATTCTCCTATAGAGATAAAAGGAATGCATGCGAATATGTAAGGGTTGGGTTTTTGGTTCATTGTTAGAGATGGATTATAATTGTAGAGCTGTAAGTAGAACATGAGAGAGAAATTATATCAAGATCTGAGTTTCTGGTCTCTGGTTTAATCTTAATGAGTCTCAATGTAGGCTATGCCCCTCCATGTATATGAATGTTTGTATGTGATTAATAAATGAAGGCCAGAGGCCTATTTGATATTCTATCATGAGTTCTATTTTGAATTTAGATCAACCTTGAACAATGGAAACAAATGTACATATATTCATATCTGCATGAAATATTCTTTGCTGAGTTTCCTTGTTTATTGCATGAATGAATACAAAGACATACATAAATTAAATATGTATGGAGATCCCAAGGACCAATAGTTTGGGACCAAGAAGTGGTTAATGGGTTAAAATCTATGGATAATAAGTGGGCTAGAGCCATCGATTTCTGGTTTGATCGTGTGAAATAAAAGTATACTATTGAGTTTGATGTTCATGAGTTCTATTTTGAGTTCAGATCAACCTTGAATGATGGAAACAAAGGTACATATATTCATATCTACATGAAACCTTCTTTGATAAGTTTCCTTGTTTATTGCATGAATGAATACAGAGACACACAAAGATTAGCTCTGTATGGAGAGCCCAAGGACCAATAGTTTTGGACCAAGAAGCGATTAATGGGTTAAAATCCATGGATAATGAGTGGGACAGAGACACCGATTTTTGGTTTGATTGTGTGAAAGAAGATTATACCATTGAGTTTGATGTTGAATGCAAATAATATTTTAGTAGCATTGAAAGAAAGTTTGTAGCCGACCCTAGAATAAGGTTGTTGGAATAAATTCCTCCATGGATCAAAATGCTATTCATAGAGAAGGGGATTATGCACATAGAGCTTGATAGGATGGACGCATAAACCCCACACGTGGGGGGGTATGGAAACATGGGGGAAGAAGATGAGATGAGGTGAGAGAAAATGGATCCAAAAGAGCAGAGAAGAAGAAGAGCTGGGAGATATGCAAGAAGAGCCAATATAAGGAGGCCATTTGAACAGAGAAGCAAAGAAAATAAAGAAAGGGGTGATGAAAAAGTAGTAATATCTAAGTTGAAGAGAAGAGGAACCATGCTAGAAGGGTGCATGGGAGAACAATTTGTGCTAGAGAAAAGTGCATAAAAAGAGAGGCCTTCAAAGAGATGTGGTGTTAGGAATGAGGTATCAAGAGAGTATACTGGAGGTAATGGGAGTAGGATTGAAGAAAATGAGGTCGGATCCCCTTGGCTAGTGAGAGATGTAGTCACATTAGAGGAATATGGGGAACACAGTAGTAGCACTGATGCAACAAAAAATAGAGATAAATCCCTCTAAGAAGAAGCAAATACCTTGGAGGTTATGAGGAGACTTGCGTGGCTAGAGATAGGGATCTCTTCTACATCCATCACTAAAGAATATGAGAGAGTATTGAGGAACCCCCTCTTTGAACCACCCCCCTTTCACATTTCTAATCAAGAATAAAGAAGTAAAGAAAGAAGTTCAGAGGCAAGAGGAGTAGAAGAAGAAAGTGTAGAGGTAAGAGAACGGAAAGATACAAATGGAGTAGAATCCAAAGTCAATGAAACTTCACAAGAAAGATCGTTAGTACCAACAAAAACAAGTAGTAGTTAGTTAGGAAGATCCAGTTCTAGATTGGGTATGGCCAACCAAGATTCAATCCTCAGGATTCTCTCATTTCATGGGATGGGAAGAGATGATGTGGAACGACACTGGTTCACTTGTGAAGCTATATGGTCTATGAAAATAATCGTAGATGAGGCATCCAAGATCATGTAGCTAGAAACCACATTCAAAGATATATCTTTGATATGGTACATGAAGTACAAGGCTACTGCGCCTTCAGGACAAACAAGGTACCTTATAGAGATAACGAGAGATCTCTTGAGAGAATTCTAGAAAATGAATCAAAATCATAGTGTATAACTAAGATGAAAGAGATTAAGAAACAATTGGGAGAAACTATGTGGAACTATGACCAATGGTTCAAGATTCTATTAGACAGTCTGACATTCAAATCCAATATGTCTAGAACAAATAATTAATTATTTCCGGACTCCTACCACACATTCGAGTCCCACTCACCTAGTAGAAAGTAACGAATCAGGTGGAGGCTATGGAAATTGCAATACACTTAGAGTCTATGCTAGGAGGTGGTGATTTTAAAAGGGTTGGTGCATGTACAATCTTAACTCGTGAACCTCACCATGCAACTACAAGATATGGAAAAGGTTAAGGTGGCGTGTGAGAATGTTTTGTGTACCTTGTGCCACGCATAAGGTCACCATGGAAATGCGTGTCATGCGTTGGGAAGTTACACAATGATGAGCATACCAAATCCATTTCAGCAGGACCACAAACTGAGTGGTGTGAAATTTGTCAACAATGGGGTCAGATAACTCCCTATTTCCCAACACTATAGAAGTATTAGAATACTATGCCCACTCCATTTTGCAAGTTTTTCAAATCCATGGACCATGATGTGAACATTTGTTGGTTGCTACAGTTGATGAAGGAGCACACTATTGATGCTTACTGGGTCCAAGAAGAGAATAAGGGTGGAGACTACGAAGGATTTTACCATGGAGGATTTGACCTAGGAGGATTTCAAGGTGGCTATAAAGGAGGATATGGAAGAGGAAGAGGAAGAGGATACAATGGAGGAGGAAGAAAACATACTTGTTTTAACTATGGAAGATAGGCTAGTTTTAGTGATTACGTACCAAGCCACACACACTATGTGGATATTTCCACAATGTAGACCATGTCACAGAGGATTGCACCCAGAGTTATTGAAAAAATAGGAAGAAAAAAGGGGCACTGCAACATGGTGACTATTGAGCTGCACAAAGAAAAAAAGTTGAAAGAACAAGTTGATGTATAGGTAGTAACCTAAGGAGGTATCCAAATGGGAGTTGACCTAAATAAAGGAGAATGACTATGACAACATTTAGAAGGGAAAATCAAGAAAGTAATTCATACACTTCCTAATTTTGGTGCCATGCAAAAAAATCAATTTCTGCGCGACATGTAAAATTTGATGGAAAGGATACCTACATGTGAAGAGTTGAGATGCATGGACATGATACCTACACACAAAGAGTTTTTATGTATGGATGAGGTACCTACACACAAATAGTTGTGACACATGATGCATGAAGAAGCACAATGCCATACTGACCCAGAGGCTAGTTCAGAGGACTAGGTAAGTGATTTTTTGCACTGTTGTCTTAAGGTCTTGGATGATCCTATCATCATCAAGAAATTGACCCACATTCTAACAAGATGCATGGATAAAGGGAATAATTAATCTTCTATTTCTACCATTCTACTAGAAAGGGATGTACACCTTATCAGTAGATGGAAGCACATAGGAAAATAAATCAAGCTAACAACTGAGCTAAGAAGCTATGAGATGGAAGGTTTTATGTTGGAATTGGGGTCCGATGTGAACATATTGCCTAAGAAGTCATGGGAATTGATGTGTATGACAAAGTTGGTGTGGTCCTCCATTCCGCTCAGGCCGCTGAATCAATACATAATTTATTCAATTGGAAAACTAGAGAAATTCGAAGTTGAAATTGATGGGGTAAAGTCTAAGGCATAATTTGAAGTAATCAAGATTTTATGGATGAATCATAATCCTACCCAACTCTTTTGGTATTGACTGGGCATTTGATTAAAATTCCATACTGAATTTGAAGAAAAGGTAGATGTCCTTTGAAATGGACACTCTGTGAGTCATTACTCCACTGGAACTGGATTAGGGTGATAGGTACAATGAGCTTGTAAATGAGGACGCATAGAGATTGATCATTATGAAAATATATAACATGATAGGGCATAGGGAAGACTATGTGAATCCAAGATCCGATGGTGAACTGATCTAGATAAGTTTCCATTCATATGACATGGATTTGGAGGATGTAATAGATATATTCCAGAATAAGTTATATGAAACATCGACCAAGAGATGTGGTAGAATCACCAAAGTAGTGAGCTGGGTTGGAATGGAGCTGCATGACTTACCAAGGTTTGATGGAATAATCCCAACGAAGATATTTTTACAATGAATCGAGATTAGTGTGCTAAAGAACTAGAGGATCTATGCTATGGATGTGGTGGTAAAGGGAACACCTGGGCATTGGTGGGAAATGCATCGCACAAAGTTACAAGAATTGGTGTAGGTGGTGGAATGCATCAAAGTATGGTTCCATCCCATGACCAAATTTGAATTAATGATCTAGTATAAGGGTACCAAGGATCCTCCAGAACATATTTGTTTCTGTGAGTAACACTGGAAAACCAAGAAGGTTCCTAGCATGCAATGGGCCCATAGGTTTTTCCATACCATGGATATGGTACCCAAAAGCTAGTACATATAGGAGGATATGAGAAGGAAAATAGGAGATTGGGAGAAAGTGAGAAATCAATTATATGCAATGGTTGAGCCAAGCCTAACCAAAGGATCAAGTGAATAAGAGAACATACCTAGTCCATCACCATGTACCAAAACTGTGCCCAGAGTAAGCCCTCTATCAGACCCTTGTGAAGTCCACCATGTGCAAGGTATTGACTAGCCATATGGGAGAATAATAAATCAACACAAACACCCAAGGGCAGGAGCTACGGAAAAACCCAACACTAATTCATAGCATCGTTAAGGTGCTCCAAGCCAATTTAAAAGTCCAATAACTATTGAATATAGAGTCCTCATATAAGTTAGGTGAGCTCTACCATACAATTGAGCTTGCTCCAATAACTAACCCTATGTGTCAAGAAAAAAAGGGTCATAGGTATCACTATCAGTGCCACATAACCATGCAATAGTACCCAGAAGAGGGTGTTGTAGATAAACCTATTAGTTGTGACAACCATCGATCCATCCACTAGCTCAAATCCTCAAACATTGCCTTATGTTGAGCTATAATTGGCATAGGTTCCTTTACGAGTCCTGCAAATATATATATGGAAAATATAATGAATGAGTTGGGGGATAGGTACTGTGCACTGAACCAATCCTATACAAAGATGAAATAGAAAAACAAGCATGAGATGGTTTCCCACCAAGAAACCCAACAAGGACATGTGCATGAGATAGTGACACACAAGGAATTCCAAGAATTCCATGAAGTGGAGGTTACGGTGCACAGAATGTTGATTATCACATTGGATGAATTATATGTATAGGTCCCAAGTATGAATACAAATCCTTATTCCCTCTCAGTGACATACAAACTTAGTAAGGTGAAGGAAGTGGTCCAACACCTGTAGGCATAGAATGCCGAGCTTAAGGAGAAATTGAAATGCATGCCATCAGAAGAGCAAGGGGAATTGCAACAAAAGATTGCTGTCATAGAAAAATTGTTGCAAAAATGGCAAGCATGCATCGAAGAATTTTCAGTGGTGTTTGAACTAAGTCTCCATATCTAGACCCACTAATAGTAGCCCCCCAAAATTATCACAATTGAATATCACATATGCGCAAGTAAGGCGCAGATCAACGAGAAGAAGGAAGCGATTCCCTACCTTCCACCCATAGAGAGAAGTGCAACCATGACAGAGGTAGCTAAACTTCAATGACATATTGCATCTTCCCACACCAACTAACAGACGTTGATAGCCGGTATGTTGGGAGCAAAAGAGAAAGCACAACAATACCATAATGCACTTGTTGATGTGCATGCAAGGGTCACCCTAGAATATAGTTGGAAACATAGATCAAACCAAAGGAAGGGTTGGAAACACTATTAGAGGTCAACCAATTTTGCAATCGAATGAAGGAATTGATTGGAATTTTTTATGATATTGCCTCTGAGTTCCAAAACTTCATCACATAGCTAATTCAGAAGGTTCCATCCATCAACCAAGTCACAACAAAATAATTTTTTTTGACTCGAGGATGAGATAAGTAATAGTGTTGGGGGCCTGTTGGCACCCTAAGGTTTTGGAAATATCGTGCACATGCCAAAAGTATACACTATGCGCATGCCATGATTTTTTCACCATACGACACCAAGATTCAGTGCCTGCACCAACTAGTTTTTTGTTGAGCATGCCAACCAATTTTATACTGCATGTAAGGACTTGTAAAGTTTGCATGCATGCCAAATCCTTGAAGATCTTCTGAAACTATTGTAACTTTTTTTGGAACATACTGACTAGACATGGTCGAGGTTGTTAGTGAGCTAGCAAGTTTGTTATGATTGCCATGCTCCTGTAGAGATAAAAGGAACGCATGTGAATATGTAAGGGTTGGTTTTTTGGTTCATTTTTAGAGATGGATTTTAATTGTAGAGTTGTAAGTAGAACATGAGAGAGAAAGTAGATCGAGATTTGAGTTTCAGGTCTTTGGTTCAATATTAATGAGTTTCAGTGTAGGTTAGGACCCTCCATGTATATGAATGTTTATCTGCGATTAATGAATGAAGGAAAGAGGACCATTTGATTGTCTATCATGAATTATGTTATGAATGAATGCTTATTAGATATGTTAGATTTCACGCAAATAATATACTATTTTCATGAATGAGTCGAATGATATGAATAAATAAGATCTAATGCGTAGCTTATAGTCAAGTGTCTCCTATTTGTAATATTCCAACATGTTCTTCACAACCATTTGGACTCTATGATTCTCAAGAACGCCTTGGGTGAGACCTTATTCAGTCCATGAATATTGAATATTCGATGCGAATGGGGTATTTGTTGGTGAATCCTTTCGAACCATGTGTCTAAAACCCTAAGCCAATAGTCATGACGAGTGATCCTAAGGTCATCAACATAAAGAACAAGTATTATGATATGTATTCCTACTTTCTTGGTATATACATTGGGTTCATAATGACATCGAAAAAGACCAGTGTCGAGAAGAAAGCTATCCATTTTGTCATACCAAGCTCAAGGAACTTGCTTAAGAGAATAAATAGATTTCCTAAGAAGAAAAACAAGGATGGAGTCATTCTATACATATCCAGGAGGTTGTTCCATGTAGATTTATTCTTGCAAATCCCCTTGCAAGAAGGAATATTTAATGTCCATCTAATGGACCTCCCATTTATGCAAGATAGCAAGGGATAAAATAATGCATATAGAATTCATTTTGGCTATGGAGGAAACAATTTAATTATAGTTAATTCATTCAACTTGAGAGAATCATTTGGAAACTAAATAGTCCTTGTGACTTTCAACACTTACATCTGATGCATACTTAGTTCTATACACCCATTTACGCATGAAAAATTTTCTTCCTTTCAGAAAAGGTACAAGATCCCAAGTATTGTTTTCCATTAAGGAAGGATATTCTTCATTCATTTTTGTGTCCCAATCTAGATGGACATAAGCTTCTACAAATGTGTTTGGATCACGAGTCTCTGAAACTTGAGCCAAAAGAGAAGAGGCTCACTAGACCTATGAATGTGTCCGACATTAATACAAAGGATCATTAGCAAGATGACCAACTGCTTCTTGAGTTGAAAGGACCCATCTGGGAAGTGGTGGTACTGGTGCATGCTCATGTTCAATGGAATAATGGATAAAGGTTAGAAGGTGAATATGTATTTTCATCCTTAGTGTCATTATCTAAAGAATAAACTAAAATAGGAACATAATATGGCACAAACACAAAGATGGCTTGCAGGACAAAGATGGCACAAACGCCAAATTGGTCTTATAGGCCAATATATTTTCATCAAATTTAACATCTTTTCTAATAATAATTTCATTGGATTGAGGTGGAAGAAGTTAGTAGCCTTCGACATCTTCAAAATATCAACCAAAAAGGCAATTCTCACTTTTAGGCTATAATTCTTTCCTTTCCTCATTAGGAATGTGATCCCATGATACAATGCCAAATACATGGTAGTGGTTTATGTCTGGATTAATTTTAGTCCATGCTTCTTTCACTATTATATTTTTTAAATCCTTTGTGGGAGTGTAATTTACTATGTAATTGGAACAATTGATGACTTCTGCGCAATAATGAAGACTTAATCCTTTAGATCAGATCATACAATTAGCCATTTCCTTTAATGCATGATTCTTTCTCTCAACAAAACCATTTTGTTGTGGTGTATATGGAACAATATGTTGCATTTGAATGCCCCGTGCAATGTAATAATTGTTAAATTTTTTGTTCACATATTTTCCTCCATGATTTTTTCTTAACCTTTGAAGTTGATTTCTAGATCATTTTTCTACAAGGGTCTTATAGGCCAAAAACTTGTCAAAAAATCCACTCTTAAGTTTTAAGAAGTAAACCCAAGTGCATATGGAGAAGTCATCAATGAAAGTTAAGAATTACGTACATACAGAGAAAGAATGAGAAGAAAGTGGACCACACAAATCATTATGAACAAGATGAAAAGGGGCTAAGGCATGCCAAGAGGCATGTTTGTCAAAACTATCTGATGATGTTTTCCAAGAACACAACCGATACATTAACACCATCTTTGCAAGAAACAAGAGGAATACCATTAACCATGTGTTGATCACATAGTAGATGTAATGAGTGATATTGTAGATGACCAAAAATCTCATGCCAAAGTTTTCTCAAGTCATCACTATGAGCAAAAAAAACTGATGGAAAAGATGATGACTCAAAGATTTCAAATTTGTACAACCTGGTAATATCATCAACAAGTCTAATTGCTAGGACATGCTTAGGATATTTTAAATCCTTGATTATAACTCAGTGAGGTGAAAAATCTATTGTTTTACTTTCACATAAGTGAGTGATCTAATATATTGATAGAAGGTTTGTAGGGAAGAGTTGGAACGCATAACACATCATTGAAATGACTTATCTACTTTAACTGTTCTAGACCCTATAACACTAAGAGATATATCATCACCAACAAATACTTGTTTTGTGTTACATTAATTAAGAGTATAAAAATGGATTTATCCTTAGCCATATGATAAGATAATCTAGAATCAATAAGACACTCATAATAAGAAGAAGTATAAGTTGCATTGAAAGAGAAACTAGAATAAGAAAGTGCATGTCCATGAGAAGAAGAGGTAGAAGACGAAGAATCAAGATTGATGTTATTTTTTTTCATCGATTCTTCCGTGGATTACATATTTTTAAAACATTTAGACTCCACATGAACATCTCACCCACAAAAGTTGCTATGCCTGTCCGTGTTCTTACTTTTAGATTTTGCTCCTTTCTCACCATTAGGAGTAGAATCTAGCGTAGAGGGTTTAGGACCCTTTTTTTTCTTATTGTTTCAAGGATGTTTCTTCTTGGGATGCTTGGATTTATCTTTTTGTTGGGTCACTAAGACTTTGTTGGATGTACCTGCAGTGTTGATTACTCCAATATGCAAGAGTTTATCTTTCTGTCTAATCAGAGAATCACAAAAGGACTCAAGAGTGGGTTCTTTATAAGAAGCCCCAAGAGCTTCTCTAGTGGCATAAAAGGTAGATACAAACACAAAATAAGAAGCACTAAGCTTAGAAAAAATAACATATATGCAACAATCATCCTTCATGCCAATTTTACAATCTTGAAGTAAAATTTTAAGTGTTTTGAACCTAGATAAATAATGTTCAATGCAAGGGAAATCATTGAGACTTAAGAACATTATTTGATTTTCAAGTTGGTGGGATTGAATCACATTCTCTTGGCCAAATACTATATTCAAAATTTTCCAAGCTTCATCTGGGTCATCAATTCCTTAAAGGTGAAATTGTAAATTAGGAGATATGGACATTTCAATTGATCCACGTGTTTTGTCATTTTTATTATCCTGTTTGGTTTTCTTGTAGGCATCAATGGGGTCGTGCTCTTTTCCCAAGGTAATCTGTTACAATATTTTACTTCTTAGTATATCCTCCATATGGTATTTCCATGAGAAGTAATTGGTACTAGTAAGAAATATATCACTTGTAGAAGCTATATTAAAATATACAAATAATATGGATTCAAAAATTGAAACTAGCTGTTTGGATCGAAATATCTTGAAAAAATAGGTTGTTTAAAAAAATGACACTAAAAATGGACTTCGGATGTGAAAGTTATGCCCTCTAAAAAAAGGCATAAGAGACAACCAAAGAGCCACATGGAAGGTAGAAGTTGGCCCACGTGGTGATGGATGCAAAAAATTCCCTTCCTTCTTTAAATTTGCCTATAAGCTCACTTTTACAACTAATTACTTATAAAGTGACCCACTTTTATAGAATAAGTGAAAATCACTTTTACATTGAAGTTACTTTATATATTAAATTTGCATGAAAAAAATAACTTAAATTTTTTTATTAAAGTTATTTAATAGTGATTCACTTTTATAATTTAAGTGAAATGCACTTTACAATAAAGTTATGAGATAACTCAAGTTTGCATGAACTTTTTCAGAAAGCAACTTAAAAAAGAGACTTGAACTCAAGACCTATTATTAAATAAATAAAATTTTAACCAAGTGAG
>SNQJ01S0145565.1:3997-28062 GCA_010110895.2 Picea sitchensis | reverse complement strand
GAGAATGAATATGATTTGTAATGGTATAACTAAAATGATCAAATCATTTAATGTTTAAGTTTTTTAATCTTTGTTCATTAAAAAATAAATTAACTAATAAAAGATGACGAACCTATTGTTGATCAACAATAAAAGAAAGAACTGAGATATTTGTCTTTTTGTGTAAAGCATGCTCCAGTAACTTGTTTTGCAAGAAGAAATCTATGGCAAGAACTTTGCGGAAAAGAAAAAGAAAAATTATAATATTACCTGAAGAAATTCAAGCAATTTAATAATTTGAAAGTGATTTATAAGAAACAGAAAGACAAATATAATCCATGTGATGTTATGTGATTCAAAATCACAGAGATGATAACAATTGCAATCATCTACAAATGATATAACAAATCCAAATGTTCGACATAACTTAGAACACAAAGATATATGTTTTGTATTTAATATATCACAGGGATTATAATAACCAGAAATAATGAGATATATCGTGAACAGAAAGAAGAAAGACATAAAACCATATAATGATGAACAGTATAAAGCTAAATCATACAACATATGTTTTTATGCTTTGAAAAATATGAAAAACAATATGACTAATAAATAATCACATCACACAATTTGCTATCCAGACTAAAGCTGTAGAGCATAATGTATTTCCATATCTTTCATTCAAAGAAAAATTTAGTCCATCCTTCCAGGTTCCAAAAAGAACTCCTTTGTATCTGGGAAAGTAAGAGTATTTAAAACATGCCATTGATCTGTTTCTTATTTCCAAAAGATAGAGACAGATATTAAAAAATAAAGCTTCTCCAAAAATAACCTTTAATCTAGGTCTGCAATAACAACCTCATGGTAATTTTGCAAAAGTGGTTACATCATTAAAACTATTTTTCTATACTGTTTAAAAAGAAACAACTTGAAAACTAGAAGCATCTCATAATGATTCACTATTTCAAGGACGCTTGAAATTCACTCCTCCTTAAGACCTGAAAAGAATAAAGATAAAATTTAGTTAGAAAAATTATCATAAACCAATTCTAGACAAGCTACGAAAACTGTGATTATGTAGCTGATCTAAAAAGACACGAAAATAAATTATTTTGCTACAAACCAATCAAGTCATTAAATCTAAGAAATTGTTTACCAATTCAAACATTCTAAAAAGAGGAATGTGAAACTTCTGAATTCATAACAACATTGACATTAGATGAGTGTTTAATAATGATGTCCCCTAATTTCTTGGATCTCTTGTTCTCCCTGGGAGAAGTTTGTTGCATATCGGCTCTCAAATCTGAATTTTCTCTTTCCAAATATCTATTTCAAGTCAACACCTGGTTAAGACGAGCCTACAAGTACGGGATGTCTTGATAATATCTTTGAATCCACGTGAAGTAATCCTCACAATATACATGTTCCATTCCCATTAGAGGACGCGTATTGTCTGAGTTTATAGGTTTACCTTGTGCTATCATCGTTTTCAGATCATTCTGTATCCCTGTAAATCCTTCACGTTCCCTAAGAAACAGAGGCAGATTCGAAACAAAATTATATTGTGGTGAATCCACTCTGGTTGAATCAAGGCTTACATTGTCGACATAATTTGTGTCTTCTATTAGTAATGTCGGAATGAGCTTGCTATTATTTTGACATATATTTCTTGTCATCCTCGACAAAAGCCGACCACTTCTCTTTTTTTTGAAATTCAGGTAATTAGCATCATGTTTAATTTGTTTCCCCTTTCTTTTAATTTTAATGTTATCCTCTGTAATCTTAGGCTCCACATGACCAGGGGTTTTTGGTGACTTATCCCTCAAATGATTCAGGATTTCTTCCAAAGGTATTGTTGTGCCTCTTTTGTCACCTGAATGAGAAAAATATAGGTGCTTACAAGTTTAGTTGGGTTAGCTAAGCAAGACATCTGTAAAGGAAAGGGTTAGAGAAATAAACATAAAAAGACTAAACTAAGAATCAAACTAAGAAAGGAAATAATAACTAAGATATTGTGCATAAGGACATAAGAACAAGAAGCAAACAAGACTCATGTCACCAATGGAAATGATTGTATTAGTGAAAATAAAACACCGAAAAGGAAGGGGACTTTGGGTCCCTTCTTCCTCCAAGGGAGGGCTCTTGGACCCCCAAACTTGAGCTCTTTCTACAGCTTGGAAACTTGAAAGAAATGGTGAAAGAATCCCAAGCTAACCCACTCAAAAGGTGAGGTGGATTTACTAAATGGAATGATGCTAGTATGCTCTTGATGAGAAAAGAGGATCCCCCAAGAGAATAGAAGCAACATAACCTTAGAAATGAATTCCTTGAAAATATAGTGCACCCATGGCCTTCTTTTATAGCATAGCTTTGAGGCATTATGAAACCAACTTCTAGTGTGAAAAGGGGCCATTTAGGGCATTTTTAGGTCTTTGACTAGCCACCCAGCCGAATCCAGCCAAGATTTGGATGTCAAATCGACTTGGAAGTTGAACCATAAGTGGGTGGGAGGCTGACCAACCTCATAAATGTGTTGTTCTTAGGTGTGCGCGGCTTTTAGCGTCCACAATCGCGCATCATGCACATGTGCACTTTTCCTTTATTTCTGAATGGTGCATGTGCATGTGCGCCCTATTTAGTCATAGCACATCTTGATTTTATAACTGGTTATATAGTTTTCGACCTTTTGGAAATGATTTTTTTTTTGGTAATTTTGGTCCATGCATGGACTCATAGCTGTTTGAAGATGCTGGATTCTTGTAACCATTTGCGGATGGAATTTCAATGATAACAGATGCCCCCTGATGGATGAGGTTAGGAGCATACAGATAGATGAAATTCATCAATGTTTCTTCTACTGAGAGTACCATTGTAAGAAAGAGTGATAGTGAGAGTACCAAGAGTGACCCCGTTGGAGGGAGAAGGGAACCTGTAGGACCCAACCTTCCATAAGGTGTGTAAAATAAATTGTGTACAAACGAGGCAGTCATGCCCCATGCTCGTGTCATGTAACCCAAAAAAGGTTGTTGTACAGTAAATGAAACTGTGTGTTGATGTAGATAACTACAGCGCCCTCAGGGGTGGTTGTGATAAAGGCAGAGGACAATTTTGAAGAGGAACATACTCTGAACAGTAGGCAATGACACCTATAAGAAGTATCATGGATTCTATAGGCATTGATAGCCCAGAAAAGTTCAGAGGTCCTTGGCAAAGATAAGAAACAACTGCAATAGTCACAAAGTAAGACCCACCATAACATGAGAAAGTGTTGAAGTCAAATGTTATGGGGGTCAACGATAGCAGGGAGTAATGATGGATATCCCTATGCCGTCCGATACTTTTCATTGAAAATGTAATGAGATTCAAGATACTGTCACCCTTTTGGAAACTGTGTTGATGTTGATAAAAAGGGAGACATGACTCCAAGAAGCAAAGGGCTTCATGAAATCTACTAGGTGAGGTTAGGAACTGAGGGGGTACATGGACGAAGTCAAGATCCGTGGAGACTCAAGACTACCCTTTGTTGGGAATATATGTGAAATATAAGTGGCTGCAACCATTCAATGAGGTCAAGTGTCAGGGAGGACAACGAGACGTGAGATAAGTTGTGCCAGAGGCAGGACAAAGTGAACAAACTTAGAGAGAAGAGGTAGGTGGTATGTGGGATACTCGGAGTTTATAGACGATGTCAATAGGGGTAGAAGATAAGGAGTGCCCCAACCAAGGGTGACATGGTTTTCATTTTCCAGGAAGGTTGCCAAAGGGTATGACAAAAAGTTATGTAAAATGATGGAAATAACAAATTAACTACAAAATGAATTTTTACAAAATCCGTGGGGGTAATAATCCGGATATAGAAACGGGTGCCCCAGTGTAGAATGGCTTGGCCTAGGGATGGCGCAAGTTGGTGGAAAAAACAAGTGGAGGGTGGGGGCCCCATAGGTTGGTTTCTGTAATAGGGAAATGTATGGCAGGAAATATGAGGATGGGAAGATGTGATGATGGGTGAAATGGATGGTAAATGATGTTGCGGGAGTGCAGTCAAAATAATCCGTGAGGATGTGTCCTGGGAGTCCGTTGGGAAGGCTAGCAAAATGAGGAGAATGAGTATGTGGCTGATGCATGACATGATGTAAGACTATTGGGACTCCCATCCCTAAAGGGTTGAAAACAACATGAGTGTCAGAGTGCCAAGGGGTCTATGAATGGGACAATTCATGTGGGAGAGAGTGCTACCAGGTGATAGTACCTGAAATGAAATGGAGGTGGCGGTACTGCAGAGTCGGATATGGGGACCCTAAAGGATATTTCAGAGGGTGTGATTGGAGATGAAATTGAGATTTAGAGGGAATAATTACATGCCAGTGTTGATTATATACCTGAAGGTGTTGCGCTGGTGTATGATGACCAAGTACCTGCATGCATGAAAACCAAATACCCGACATGAACAATATCTGAAGAGAATCAAACATACAAGCATTTATTTGATAATTTTGAACATGAGCATGCGTACCTGGACAGGGTATGGAAAAATGGCTCCATGGGGGCTAAGGATGAAAAGTGGCCCGGGGAATGTTTTTATGTAGAGGACGGGGTGTTGATCTCATGGTTGAAGACGGATCGGAAAACGGGCACTCGGAGCTCCCGGAATGGGGTCTGGAAGTTTGGAAAAAAGGAATATATATAGTTGTAGGGCCCACAATGCCACCTCATTTGTACCTTCTGTCAGAGTGATTGGACGAGAGATATTTAGACGAGATTTGGAGATTTCGGGAGAGCGAGGAAGTCGATTCAGGACCAACGAGCTTCAGGTTAGTTGTCTTATTGTCCTGCATAGAATTAGGTTTTCTATTTGTGGGCAGGGCCTATACGGAGGGCCGTAGAGGGGGTTTTACGGGTGTGGGCCCCCAAGTGCGTGGGTGATCGAGAAATATGAGTGCATGGGTGCGCGCCTGTTATCAAGATATCCGCGCATGGGGGCGCCCTAATGAGGGACACAGGCACACATGGTATGCGTGCCTGTAAACTAAATAGTTGTGCATGGCTGCGCAACTATGGAGTGGATAGGTGCGCTACGATGCGCACCTATGTACATGACAGGGGCACATGAGGCGTCTCTGTATGACCGACAGGAGCACATACATGCACGAGTATAGGGGGTATGGATGGCCCGGTTCATCGATGTGTAACAGTGATGGTTGTGAGGGTTTATGGGTCCCTCGCAACACAGCGGATCAGTGGTGGTCAGCTGAGGATTATGGGGAGGGAATTGGAAGGAGATCATGTTTCCTGGGGCTTGATGCTACATGCCAAGATGGCAGGGCAGCTCGACAGGTGTCAGGTTGCAGACTCAGGGAATTTTTCCTTTGGGTCCATCTTGGTGGCATGGTTTTTGGAGAGGGTGCCGATGTTGCGTCCTAGAGTTTTATTGTTCACACCTGGGGCACAAGAGCCGCGACTGATGCGGTGGTTGAAGATTTTGATTCACCACTGGGGTAGGGAGGGAGGCCATTTTTTCACAGCCGAGGCTACACAGGTGTGGCAGTAGATGTCGTAGATCCTACTGCAGTATCCGTACTGTGGGGTGGACTTCTGGGGTGATCCGAATATGGTGTTACCTATGGGAGAGGTGTTCAACCACCGAGGTATGATTTGATTTTTTATGTTTTAATATTTAGATAGTATAGCATGTGTATTTTGTATAGATGGATGATGATGCTATCCTTCATTTGCTTGTATGTGCATATGTGGGACCTCGCGGGCATGAGGTTGAGTGGGTTAGAGCGCCAGCTCATCAAGGGCTAGTGAGGCCTCCATGGGTAGAGTCGCGAGTGGGAGAGAGATGTCGACGTGAGGATGTTGAGGTGAGACCAGATGGCAAGGAGAGAGTGACTAGTAGATGTCGTTTTGATGACCCTGGTGCAAGGCCATCACATGTTCCTCCGACCGAGGCCGAGGGAGATTTTGAGGATATTCGTCGCTGCTTGGAGGCAGTGCTACAAGGTGTGCCTGAGGGCATGTGGTCGTACATCCAGGATGAGGGCGTCCTAGAGAAATGTGTGGGGGTTCTATTGATGTGGTAGAGCATGGTTCAACGAGTAGCAGTAGCAGGTGCTGCAATGATTGGGAAGTTACCTCCAGGGTCAGAGGGACCGATAGCGGGTGGGGCACCACCTCCTAAGGGAGGGCTAGGTGGTGGTGCTCTAGAGGCACCATGAGTATATCTGTGTGTATATTTGTATATTATATAGGCTGGTGAGCTGATTTGGTGTGGTGACACCAGCTTTGTACCGAGGTGATTCACTGGCCTATTGATTTTGTACATGATGTACTCTATTTTTTGTGTAAACATTTTGATGGCACTTTTGACTGATATATATATATATATGGATATACATTTTTGGGGTCTTTGTGATGTTCATATGTGTGTGAGAATTTTTTACTGTTGTTTATGATGTCTAATCTATATGCTGTGACAGACTTTTAATGGTTTATGTGTGTGTTAAGGTGTCTTGATGTGATATATGCCAATCTAGTACAATGTTAGCCAGGTTATCTATGATTTGATTAAATTGTCTTGGAATATGTGTAAATGTAATGAAATCAAAATGTCGAGATAAATTCTAACTTGCAGGTATTTGCGAAAGAGGCAAGGATCACAGACACAGTACACGTTGTTGAGCTCAAGGACGACCATTTACAAGTCAAGTAAGACGCTAAGGTGACGAATACGATGATGGTTGGCATCAGCGAGGAGACTAATGATGGTAGTGTACTTAGCTTGGTTGTTGGTTTCTAAACCCAAACATATGCCGCTAGAGTGGAGCAGTTCATGTGAGGGGGAATAGAGGGCCCAAGAAGCTGAAGCGAGATTCTGTGTCCAACGACTGACATCATCAGCGTAACCGATGTGGTAGGCCAATGGAGGAGGCATCTGTCAATAACACCAATGATATTTTAGGTGTAAGGTATGGAAAAAATATTAAAAACAATATAAAAGAAAATAACCTAATGTAGAATGTCTATGCTCAGGCATAAAATTTCTTTAAGTACAACCCGTTGACGGGTTCTTTGAGAGAGAGGCCCTCGAGGGAAGCCAAGATGTATGCACCTTTGGTGAGGCAATGTTAGATAATGTAAGGGCCATGCCACAGTGACTCGAATTTGGCATGACCGAGGGTATCATGAGCGATATCGTAAGCAACGACGAGGTCACCTTCATGAAATGAGCATAGGTTGACATCGAAATCAAAGGTGGATTTTGACCATTTTTTGGCTGCCTCATTGTTTTGTAATGACGATCGATGATATTCATCCAGGGACTCTAAGTTCAACAAACGTTACTCCATTAGAGCAGTGTCGAGTAATAGCTCAATTGCGGTGTGCAAGGTGGAGATTTCGCACTCGATAGGAAGAGTGGCCTCTACCCCGTGGACTAGATGAAATGGTGTGAAACCGGTGGCCATTTTCATGGCCGTACAGTAATCCCATAGTGCGGAAAATAACATATGATGCCAATTGGTCTTATGTTTGTTAACCGTGCGCTGTAACATGGTCTTGAGGACCTTGTTAACTGCTTCGACCTATCCATTGGAATGAGGGTAATATGGAGAGGAAAATTCATGGGAAAATCCTAATGGACATGAGAGTTCGACGAAAATCTCATTCTCGAAATGTCTCCCATGGTCAGAGACTAGTTGGAGTGGTACGCCAAAATGGGATATGACGTGATTGAAGAAAAACGTGTTGCGGTGTCAGCGGTGTTATTGAAGGTAGGCATAGCCTCAGCCCACTTTGTGAAATAATCGACTGCGACAAAAATGTATTTGTGTCCATTGTTGGATGGGGGGTTGAACGTCATGAAGTCGATGCCCCATTTACAAAAGGGGCATGCAGTAATGACTAGGTGTAGAAGAGTAGGTGGTGCTCGTGCTTTGTTGGCATAAATCTCACATTTATCACATCGCTTCACGACGTGAATGCAATCATGAAACAATGTAGGCAAAAAGTAACCTGTGCGGATGAATTTTTGAGTGGTGGACATCCCCGAAAGGTGGCCTCCTCAAGCACCCCTGTGGTAGTCGTTCAAGACTCGATTGACCTCGTCAATAGTCAAGCATCAACGGAGTATGGTGTCGGCCCCTCGCCGATATAAGATATCTCTGATAAGGAGATAGCGGGGAGCCTGATGGAAAATACGTCGATGATCATCTCTTGAGAGGTGGTTACCGAAATTTTGGGTTTGGAGGTAGACAAGGAGATAGTCATACCAAGGATCATCCAAGGGGATGTAAAAGAGATGTTCATCGGGGAAGTTGGTATTGACGGGGGCACTGGTAGTATCGGAGGGGAAGGCTGTGACGAGTTCAGCGAGGATGAGAGCCTTCTTGCTCTTGGGTGTTGCGAATTCGAGATCGTACTCTTGAAGGATAACTATCTAGCAGGAAAATTTACCGTTAATTTGCCGACGACTGAGCAAGTATTGCATGGGGTTGGAATCTGCTATGACTTTGGTTGTGCGAAGTAGAATATAATGGCGCAATTTCTAGACTGTAAGGACAACTGCAAGGGCTAGTTTCTCTTCATGATTGTATTTCAAGGGTGGCCCTAAGAGGTTTTTAATAATGTAGTAAATGACATGCTCATGATGATCATCTCCTATTTGAACGAGAACTCCTGCTACTGAGACGGCTGAGGCTGATATGTAGAGGATATAGTCGCGATTATAGTCGAGTGAACTAATTAAAGGGGCATTGGAGAGTTCCATTTTAATATCGTCGAAATATTTTTGGGCATGTTCATCCTAGTGAAATGGGATATCGTGGCCTAATAAGCGAAGGAAACCGTGTGCCCGAGTGGCATAGTCTGGGAAAAATCGCCGGAAAAAGTTAGTTTTTCCTTGTAGGCTTTGGAGTTGGCGTAAATTCCGAGGGGGTGGAATTTTTGTGATGGCCTGGACTTTGAGGGGATCCATGGTAATACCGCTTTGGGAAATGATGAACGCTAGGAGGCGCCCGACAGTGATGCAGAACATGCACTTAAGGGGGTTCAAGCAGATGTTGTACTGATGACACCTTTGGAAGATGATTCATAAATAATCAAGATGTTGAGTGCATTTTTTGGATCGAGTTGTGAGGTCATCCAAGTATGCGAGGATGATATGAGACAAATCATGAAAAATGCATGTCATAGCCCGTTGGAAAGTTGCGCCAGTGTTTTTCAGGCCAAAAGGCATGATATGATATGAAAAAGTACCTCAAGGTGTGGTGAATGTTGTTTTGTATTGATCGGCTGGGTGGATTTGGATTTGATTATAGCCAGAGAAACCGTCCATGAAGGATAAAGCCTTATGGCCTGCGCAGTCATCGATAATTTGATCGATGAAAGGAATTGGAAAGTTTGCTTTGGGAAAGGCGTGATTGAGATCATGAAAGTTCGTGCATACACGGATGGTGCCCTGTTTTTTCTTAACGTGGACAGGGTTGGAGACCCATGAGGTATAGGCGATAGGGTAAATGAATCCAGCCGTGCGTAATTTGTCGATCTTGGCTTTGATGGCCGCTGCTTTGGATGGGTGTAACGGTCATTGTTTTTGGTGAACTAGTGTGATATCAGGCCAGATGTCTATGCGATGTTTGAAAATAGAGGGATCAAGGCCAGGCATCTTTGTGTATGACCAGGAAAAAATATCCTAGTACTCTTGGAAGAGGGCTTTGTAGGCGGAGATTTTTCGGGAGTGCATGCGGCGCCAATGGTGATTTCCTCGATGACTTCATGTTTGATGGAAATATTGATTTTGAGGGTAGGGGGAATGTTGGCCATATTGCCTTCTTCAAAAGCATCAGGGTCAGGGATGGGGTTGTTGAACCAATCAATATGCTCGGATGGGATAAAATCCTTGGTTTCGAATGTGTAAATGGGGTGTTGGTTAGAAGGTGTGAATGCTTCTTGTGACAAGAAGAGTTCTATGTGGTGTAGTGCATCCCATGGGTAGTTAGGGGTGGTTAACTCCTTGAGTATGTCCTCGTCACAGTGGAATTGAAGGGAATACAAGAGATCTAAAAGAGTGATATCGATGACGGTCACCGTGTGGTTATCTTATGGTGGTGAAGAAGTAAGAGGGATGACGCGATGAGATTGCGATAGTTCTCTCATCATAAACCAAATATTGAGATACTAAGGGTTATAAATGGTAGTTGGGCATAAAATTTCCATCGGGAAATGAATGGGAGAATTGGGGGGATTTGGGGGTAAATTCTCATATAAATCATCCAAGAACCATGGAGGAGTGGGGAGTGCTTCTAGCTGAGGAGAAATAATATGAAGAATCTCTGGTGATGAGATAGTGTTAGCCATTAATTCTGTAGGGGGTGTAGGGGTTTGAATGAGGGTCTCTTGGCGTTTCCTATATTCAATGATCATAGGACATTGATATGTGAAATGATCTAGTGATTTGCAGAGAGAGCAAGGGCATCTCATATGTTCGTTGACTAAGGTTGTGACATAATGGATGGCAGTGACAGTAATTGGGGTGGGTGTGTGCTGAAATATCTAGCATACATCTATTAGTGTTTGGCGAAATTGAGGTAACGCTAGACAGTGGTGTGTGTAATGGCCATATTCTGAACAGATGGCGCATGCGAATTTGGTTCGTATTCCTTTGTTACTTGTGTTCTGTGAGATAGTGACAATACTGGAGGAAGCGATGAGCAATGATGAGATTTGGATGAGATTATGTAACTCGGGGAGAGATGGGCATTTGTTGGTGGGGTTTCCATCTTTCTCGCATAGCACGCAAAGAGGTTGGATGCATGGGGGAAGTGGATCGGTGGGATCCTTTTTCTTTCGCTTGACCCCAGCTGTAGCAAGGGGGTTAGTGGGTGGGGGTGTAGGGGGTATGGTGGGAGTGAGTATGGGAATCTGCATTGGGATTCCTTCAGTTTGGGGTGGGAGGGATGGTTGAGGAGTCATCTTTGGTGGATGTAAATACCAAACTGGGATTTCCAGTACCATATTAGGGAGGGTAAGCGTTGCAGCAACCTGGAAAGACTGTACACCTGGTTGGGGGTAAAACAAAGGGATTTGAGTAATGGCTTGGGGAACTGTCTCCCAAACTGGGATGTGGCCTTGGGGTGAGGTGAAATCATGAACTAGTGGAGTCGACGAGTTCGTAGGAGATTCTTGAGGGTGGAGCTCTGTGACTAGTGGGACGTCAGATGTAAGAGAAGCCTCATTGCGAGGAAGGGTATCCTGGATGTTAGTTCCATTGGATGAGATGACACATACTTGATTGGAAGGATGAATGAGTGTTGGTGCGCCATGGTAAGTTCCTAACAAGGATGGGTCTTTGAAAATTCTAGGCCCCATCTCGATGAGTGAGTATGCCTCAGGATTAGTGTGGATGTAAGGGAGAATGTTATCGATGTTGGCAGAAGGGTTAGGCTCATAATGTGAGACTTGATCAATGGTAATGATCTTTCTGTTGTGGGGGAACATCATTGTTCGAATGAAGGAATAGGAAACTTTCTTCATAGCGTACATGTAGCTATGACCAAACAAGATATTGTAATCAAGTGGGACATTGATAACTTCAATGTCAATGAGAATGGTCTTGCCCCTGAGTTCTACAAGGACATTTTGGAAGAGCCCTTCGGGAGAAGATGGTCGTCTGTCATAAGCTCTTAAGGTAATGGTAGATGGTATGAGTTCGAGGGAACCAAGTTTCTGCCATACAAACATGGACATGATGCATGTGGATGCACCTTCATCGATGATGCATTGATGAACTGTAATGTTCCAAATTTTCACTGGGATTTGAAAAGCAATGAGAGCGGGGAGACGAGGTTCTCCGTTGTC
Source organism: Picea sitchensis (assembly GCA_010110895.2). NCBI lineage: Eukaryota > Viridiplantae > Streptophyta > Pinopsida > Pinales > Pinaceae > Picea > Picea sitchensis. The sequence goes on along the minus strand of SNQJ01S0145565.1, from coordinate 16,224 downwards.
GATATTAAATGTGATAAGTTGAGTATCCGTAGGGTTGACTGCCCCCAAGGTGGAAAGTAATGACTTCCCCTGAGTGGGACAAGTTTGAAGTACTCCTAAGATTGACATGGCAGCTGGGGATTGTGCCAAGTCATCAACCAAATTGTAGTTATGAGCCTCCCTAGCCTGAGGGTTGTGGACATTCCTGTGCAATGGGATGCGAGGGATGAGAAGAGGTGTTTCCGTGTTAGGGAGAGGGGTCATCAACGGGGGTCCCGTTAGTATTGGGATTATTTTTGGTGGAATGGGAAGAGACTTAGAGGGTGCCTAGTATTGACGACTACGTGTTTGTAGAAGGATTTCTTACTCACTAGTGAGGAGGATAGTACGACCTACGAGATTGTTTGGGTTGAGATAGTGCCCCAACTATGGTGGGGTAGGCTGCATGTCTTGTTGGGTGTTTATCACTCCTTGGTGTGGAATGGGGTTTTGCAACAAGGATGGGGTTGGTTGTTGCACGTATTGTTGTGGGGTCTGCTGAAGGGCAGGCGGTGCTGGAGGATGTGGTCCATTCATTGAGTCTTTCATCCATTTAAAATCAGTGATTTGGGGGCAATGATGAGTATAATGAACGAACTCACCACAAAGGTTACAGGGGAAGTTGGTTCAAAGTTTATTGTTATTTTTCCCTTGGCGTCTGTTGTTGTTGTCCCCTCTGGGAGTTCTGAGTCCCTTGATTTTGGTGGCTCCCATTGGGTTGGTTTTGTTGGGGGTGATTTCTGCCTTGGCCTGGGTTGTTATTGTTCCAGTTTTTCCTTTCTTTTTGGCATTATTTGACTGATGAGTTGGATTTTATGTATTCAGTTGTTCAAAATTTTGATATTGCTGAATGAGAGAGGGTTGAGCAAAATTAACCCCAGCGTGAGGGTGTCATGGTGGTGGAGCCATGGGTTGTGGAGGGCCAGGAAATTTAAAGTACAAATTATGTTGTGGTAATGATTCATAAGGTACATAGGAAGGCATGGTGTTGTTGCTAGTACTTAGAGTATAAGTTTAGGTAGTGCGAGTACCAGAACTTGTTTGGATAGGTGGGCGTATGGTGGGTGTCGACGGTGGCCCACTACTGGGTGGAGGAAGGGAAACAGGGTTTGTTGTTGATAAGGGGGTGAAGGATAATAAGGGGTTCCTCCATATGCCAGGGGATATTGAGGTGTGCCATACATTGGTGGTTGTGGGGGTTGTGGATTGTGGTGTTACCAATCAATTTGTCTACTGAGTGAGACATCACTGGCTTATCTTGGCCAAATGGCATGGGTTTTGGGAGATCTGGAAGTACTGTGTACAAGTACCCTGATTGTGAATAGATGAGGTCATATTGTTGAGCCTTACTGATGGCTTCTTCTTCTGATTGAGGGAAGGTGGAAGCTACAACTTTACCGAGGAGAGAGACAAGTGATATGAGAAACCAATCAAGGCATTGTTGTTTGGTGGTTTTTTCTTTTCACAAACTATGTCATCAACGCCACTCGTGAATATGATCAACAATATGTGTGGCTAAGGTTTGTTTAAAATTAGAGAGTTCAAGACCATTGCCATGGCAGATTGGTAATTGGAAGAAGGTCAAAAATGCTTTGGCCAAGGACTCGAAAGTCGCATGGGACCCTGATTTTTCATCTACATACCACTTGGCTGATGGGCCAGTGAGTGTGCATTGAAATAATCATAGTCGGATGGAATCATCCATAATGTTGTTTGAAGAGCACCATAAGTGGAAAGTCATGACATGGTTGGTAGGGTCATCTCCTACATTTCCTTCAAACTTGGGGATATCTGAAGGTAGTTTGGTAGGCATTGCAGGCCATGTGGGGTCATGCCATATAGGATCATTTGTGAGTTTTCTGAGGTCCGATATGTTGAGAGAGGCCAAATATGGAATCTGGAGTGGTGGTGGAGGATTAGTTCCAGCCATGGTGTGAGGGTTTTGTGAACCTGACCCTTGAGGGGGACTAGGTGGGTTTGTACTTCCCATTTGAGATGAAGTTGGCCCCCCACTTCCATGTAAAGGAGAGCGACTGGATGGTGGACCTTGGGAATTAGACCCAAGTAAGGTGGAACCAAGCAAAGAGGATCCCAAAATAGTGGCACTCACAGGAGTGTGAGAAGGTGGGGCTGGTGGGCTGGTAAGACTAGGAACTCCCCCTAAAATAGGAGGGAGATTTAGCAAGCATCTGGAATGTCGGGGGTTCTGTAGGTCCCCTTTGATGTCCTACCACCTGAGTGAATGTGTGCGAATGGTGGTGAGATAAATAAATAAACAAGATCCTTTGCTGCAATTTTTGAACTTTACACAATATAGATCCAAATCAAAATGTAATTAGAAGTTCATCATACATAAAGTGTTATGATAAAGAAGTATATATGTGGATAGGTGGATTTTGTCTGTGCAGGAGAACAAAGAAAACAAATTCTCGTGTCTTAAAAGACGTAACATCCTTCCTCTCAAATAGCACTGGAACTTCCAATAGTACTCAACAGTGGGGTCTGAAGCCACTGAAAGAGAAACTAGTGAAGGATGAAGACATCAGTTATAATGAGGGGTAGAGGGGGCATATCTCAAAAGAACTGGCGATATTTCCCAATAGCCACACAAAATCTTATCAAGGTGCAATTGCAGCCCACAATTTCCACATGGGTAGATGTCATAAAATTTGGTCACTAGGTACCTCGGTCAAAGTGCGACATTTAGATTTTTGTCCTAAGAAATGGATCACGGGCTCGATCTCGTCCAAGAGGTGGGTGCCTCAAGGGGGGATGCACAGAACAACCAGACCTCGGCCTTCAACTCTTCATGGGTATCTCCCTGCCTTATGGTGTTAGGAACACTTTACTTGGAGGATTTAAAAGTTCCCTATTTGACAACTTCTATTGTTTTGAAAATGTGAGAACCAGATAACAGGGAGTTATTTGGATGCCTATCCCCGAAATCCTACCTAGACTAAAAGATTTATTTTGGCACCTCCTCTGGAGGAAAACTTAGTGAGTTTTTAGAAATATTTTAGATGTGGGTGTTTTGAGAGATTGGGGGCATGAACCAACCTCATTGAAATTAAGTGGGAGTGGATAGTTTCGTCAAGAAAAGGGTGGGGTGTTTTGGAATCCCTTTGGAGGAAAATTACTTCCACCTCCACATTTCGAGATGAAGACTATGTGAGTGAGAAGTGACTTTGTGTGTGAACAAGTGAAAGTGTGCCAATTTTTAATAATTTTGGTGTCACCTTGCTGCATGTGGACTTCACTTGGTCCTTACAAGTGTTGATTACCTAAGTTACTATGTGTCGTTGGTACAACCTTGCGGAATTCAAAAGTCCCTGGGAAACTAGCATGTGGACATGTGGATCCTTACTATTCCTTTAACTCCCTGATGTGATTTAATCTAATAAAACTTTGAAACTATCCTAGATTTTGATCATGTGGGCATGTATGGCCCCGTTACAAAGCCTTTAAACTTCCCTAGTTATTTAATCTAAGAAAGGAAATTTCAACACTATCCTATCTTTGTAGCATGTGGGCATGTATGGGCCCATTACAATCTTGAGATGTGTTTGAAAAATAAAACTAAGAGGAGTCCCAAGGGGTCTGTCGTCCTCTCCTAAAGGTTTTAATATTTTTAAGGGAGATGAAATCGTCCTCCAACTTCTTTATGATTCTCAAGATCGCTTTGATGCATGAGAGAAGGGCATACTCAACGATTGATATCCAATTTTTGGTCCCAATGCAAGTTTTATATGTAATTTCAAATGATTCCAACTTATACTCTTAGTCAAAGCAAGCCATCCATGTGGAAAAATGAAAGCAAAAGAGGAAATAATGTTTTTAAACCCCCTAAGTGCCTATGTGTTTTGACTAATCCCTTTATATGGAAAGGGAACTAAGTGTGGTCCAGATTACAGCATGCATGGAATCATCTTTAAGAAGACTAGGGGCCTTCCACAAGTCACAAAAGGCTTACAATGCATATTTTTCTGCACAGGTGCGTGGCTCTCAGAGTAGACAGAGGCGCACTGAGAGCTAGTGCCCTAACTAGAAAAGACTTTTGGGCGCAGGTGCGTGGAAGGTGCTGAGTAACACAGTAATTTTGGCGCACGTGAGCATGATGCACAACTGTGGGCCAATAAACTCGCGCACAACTGTCACATGGCCATGAAGAAAATTCCAGATTGAATTCTCTCAACTCAGCATAGAATTTGGCTTCCTGTAGGTCGGCTTGGGACGGTTATGGTACCTGCAGGTTAAGTAAACAAAAATAATAGCTAAAATAACCCAAATGGGGTAGGAAATTGATACCTTTCCCCAACGGAGTTTCCAATCTTTTGCGCCTCTTTTGTCACCCGAATGAGAAAAACAGAGGTTCTTACAAGCTTAGTTGGGTTAGCTAAGAAAGACAACTGTAAAGGAAAGGGTTAGAGAAATAAACATAAAAAGACTAAACTAAGAATCAAACTAAGAAAGGAAAGAATAACTAAGCTATTGTGCACAAGGACATAAGAACAAGAAGCAAACAAGACTCATGTCACCAATGTAAAGGATTGTATTAGTGAAAAGAAAACATTGAAAATGAAGGGGACTTTGGGTCCCTTCTTCCTCCAAGGGAGGGCTCTTGGATCCCCAAACTTGAGCTCTTCTTACAACTTGGAAACTTGAAAGAAATGGTGAAAGAATCCCAAGCTAACCCACTCAAAAGGTGAGGTGGATTGCCTAAATGGAATGATGCTAGTATGCTCTTGATGAGAAAAGAGGATTCCCCAAGAGAATAGCAGCAGCATAACCTTACAAATGAATTCCTTGAAAATATAGTGCACCCATGGCCTTCTTTTATAGCATAGCTTTGAGGCATTATGAAACCAACTTTTAGTGTGAAAAGGGGTTGTTTAGGGCATTTTTAGGTCTTTGATCAGCCACCCAGCCGAATCCAGCCAAGATTTGGATGTCAAATCGACTTGGAAGCTGAACCAGAAGTGGGTGGGAGGCCGACCAACCTCATAAATGCGTCGTTCTCATGTGTGAGTGGCTTTTAGCATCCATAATAGCGCATCATGCGCATGTGCACATTTCCTTCATTTCTGAATGGCGCATGTGCACACGTGCCCTGTGTAGTCATAGCGCATCTTGATTTTATAACTAGTTATATAGTTTTTGACCTTTTGGAAATGCTTTTTTTTGGTAATTTTGGTCCATGGGTGGACTCATAGCTGTTTGAAGATGTTGGATTCTTGTAACCATTTGTGGAAAAAATTTCAGTGATAACAGGTATCTTTGGAATGAAATCACTTTTTTTAGAAGTGATTTCGATTAGGGGAGGAAACTTGATCAGATCACTCATAGATAAGATAGAGCCTTTCAGGATATGAACCTCAACTCCAACATGTTGGAGAGAGTGAGACGAAATATTTAGATAGACAGGTTCATCATTACCCTGAGGTAAATGATAATCGGGGTCAAATTGCGAAGGAATAAACCCATTCCTAGAAAGAAAATTATGCCAGGTATCCCCTGTGTTCATCAATTGGGAATTCACTAAAATGTGAATCAAACCATGATGGAACATGCTAGATTCGGGGTTAGGGTTATGCCTCTGGTAGAACTTAGACATTTTCTGAAGGCTCTTGAGAAAACAAAAACGAAAATTCAAATTGAACTCTAGGAAAATCATTAACAATCATATGTGAAACAATAATACCAGCCCATAACACCCTTCACAAGTAATAAATTGTTTTATTACCAAGAGTAAACCATTCGAGCAGGTTTTAAACAAATGTATAGGCATACCTTTTACATTGTATCATGACCTTTTGGATACCAATAAGGAATGCCATGGTATACTATCTATCTTCTTATTCTTAAACCATCGATCACCTTCCTATGATAAACCAGCTTCCTCGACTATGGATTCCTCTCTTACCTGCAATTGAATATCACCTACCTTGGATTTGGTTCCGTTGAAAGTTTTAGAAAAATCCTGTGAAACCTCTAGGTTGAAACCCTCAAAATACTGAATGAATTTTATCCAACCGAAATGGACCAGGTCATCTACAATGTCATCATGGGTTAACAATACTTGTGAGACATTTGGATCCACTCTAACCACAGGGGCCATTAGCATGCGAACAATTTACCAGAAAACACAAAATGAGGAAGTTTGTGCTCGGACAAACCCAAAACAATAAACAGTTGAATTGGCATGGCTACTGGTGAACCAAACAACAATAGTTTGGAGAAACACTACCATGATTTCCCACTCTGAAGCTTGATTAACCACCAAGAACTAGAGGACCGAAAACTCAAAACCCACTTCGTTCTCTAAAACCTACTCTCTGGCCATGACGGACCATCCTGAAGATGAAATGAATGTGGTTAATGATGAACAAGACACATAGTCGGTCAATTCATTGAATGGACACTAATTGTGTAATAAGTTGACAAGATAGTCACAATTATCCCATCATATCATTCAGATCATATGGTGGGGGAAAAATCAAAACCAAAATTCACAAAGGATAAGAAATGTATTAAGACTTTGAAAATTGGTTTAATAAAAAGATGAAATAAATAACACATCAATTTGGTTTTTACCCTAAGTTATGAAAATTTTTACAAGATTTAACATGGTTGCACATCCACCATTGAATCATATTCTAAATGCTTTATGATTTTATATTTCCAATTAATACAAATAGTCTTTTCAATTCCATAGGGTGAATACTTTCAGAGTTTAGTCAATGACCTTGTGAAAAGATTTCAATTTCATGCTTTCTATTCATGAAATTGAAATGGGTAAACATGATAGCTATCTACGAAATAAATCCAAAACAATTGATCAAGAAAAGTAATCACCATAAACAATCAATTATGTCGTATATAAATGCTAAGCAGTGGGTCCAAAAAATTCTCTCTTTGCAATTTTTGTGATTTAAAAAATCAAAGAAATGAGATGGTAGTTGGGTTGCCAACAATTCTAAATATAAAGAAGAAATTTGTACCTTTTGTGTATGTGTCACATCATATAGATCAAATAATTTATCCATTTGAATTATCGATGTGATTGGATCCTTGCCATAAAACTTCCTCATATCGATCTTAGGAAAGTGGTTGGTCTTCAACCCAAAGTTAGAGTTTCTTCATTCTTGATTCATCTTCCTTGTGTCCTCATCATGAATTTCATGGGATACATTTTCACTTTCAAGTGTCCTCTTTATTAGGAAAATTTCCAATTCGTCCATGATCTCCCTTTTTAAACCATCTAGCTTAGTATCCATTATTGCCTTCAACTTAGCTTCAGTTGAATCCATCATCCCTTGTAGTTCATCTTTTGTTATTGTCTTCTTTTGTAAATCATTTATGTTCCTGAGCATTTCCTCACCTTCATCAAGAGTCAAAGTAGGACTATTTGGAGGATTATTCTGTGTAGAAGTTCCCTTTTTTGGTGGCATGTTGTCCAAGTATCAATTTTAAACCTTGATTTCGAGGTGGTTCTGCTAGACTATCTTTCTTTTGTTCTATCTCCAAACTTTCGACCCTTCTGGGTCTAAAAATTTATTTTTATAGTTTTTTTATATGTCTTATCTTCATTTCCATAGGTCTGATCAAAATTGGGTGTGCCAAGTGGAAGTTATGGTAAATTTCCTACACCTTGTTGATTTTTGTCCCTTCCAGTAGAGCGTACTTGTAAAGCATGCCAAGAACACAATATCGGATATTTGACTCTGAAACTTGTACCAAAAATACCGCAAACTATCCATTATCCAATGCAAGGGGTCTCACTTAATTTGGATACTCACTAAAGAAGATATCACTATTCTACCCGGAAGACCTGTTTGAGACTAGTTAATATGTCTAGTTAGATACCCTATCTTGCACATGGTGTATCTATAAATGTAGGATGACCCAGATGCTAAAATATTTATCACAATTACCTTGATAATTTATATGAATATTCTCAAGGTTTCATGGTCTGAAATGTTACAGGAACAATTTTATAGTGAAAATTATGCGATGACTAAATTTTGGATGATTCCAAAACCCTATCTTACACAGGCTATATCTTCGAAGGTATAATGCCTGAGTTAAAATTTGAAACCCATGTACTTTGATCTATATGATAAATATTCTCTAAGGGTTCATTCTGAAACATCGTAGAAAAAAAGTTATAGAAAAAAATCCAAGGTGTCTCAGATGTAGCAGCAAAACCCCAAGACCTTGACCTATGATTCCAAATGTTAAGAACCATATATCAAAATAGTATAAAAAAAACCTTAGAATAAGTACTCAAAACCTTGAAAAAGAGAGAATTTCAAATAATAATCCTCTTCTAGGGGGAAACCTCCTTATACACCACATAAATTTCCAAATACAAGATGATTCCAAATGAAAAGGTCTCCTAGGTATATATAGGAGACTAGGAGGTACAATTACAACTAATGGACCCAAGCCGTCATAAATAAAATAACATTACTAATGTAATATGCCCAAATTAAGGGGTATTGTGCCACTAATTAGGGCTTAACATGCCTCTTAGAATTCATGGGTTTCTATACCACTGGTCCACCAAATTTGATGTCTGAGACATTTTTGGACATGAACAATCCCGCAAGGGACGAACCTATGCATAATAAAGTCATGGCCAAAGTTCTTGAGGAAACCAACCAAGGAACCCATGCCCAAGGGGATTCTTGTTCTTTTCCTTTCTTTGGAAACATTGGTGCCCCCTTTATGGCCACTTTGAACATTCCTCGGTTGAATGTAGGACTAGCAGTTTGGTTTTTGGACCACTCTGATAGTTCAACAACCTCTGCGTGTCATGTTGAGGACAAGCAACCGACCTCTGTGAGTTAGGATGGGACTGCAATTCTAGTCACTAGTATTCATATTGGACAAGCATAACCAACCTCTGCAAGTCATGTTGGAGATCAACACCTAACCACTATAAGTCATGCTAGGGGAAACCCACTAGCCATTGCAAGTCATGTTGGGGGCATTGATACTATTGAGAAAACTAGATGAATAGGACGTAAGCCCAATTTCCCTTTTAAGATTTACAAAGGAGATCACCTTACTCTTTTAATACCTACTATTATCGTGGTACAAAGACTGTGGTCCTTGTCTGAAGGCCCTTCCAGTTCTAAGTCATCTTTAGTTTCTCAATAATCTATTCAATCATTGGTTGATGAAGTGGTCATACCGATACAATCTTCGGTTGATACCAGTCTCATTTTGGGGAGTGATGCATCTCTTGACCATGTTGTCTTGCATCCTATTCAAAAAGTGGTTGAGAAAGTGGTCGTGTCGATGCAATATTTGACCAATCCCACTCTCCTCTTAGAGAGTGACTAGTCTTCCAAAGTGGTCGAGCTGACACAATATTCAGTTGATCCGACTCTTTTTTTCGGGAGTGATTCATCTTTTGACTATGTATTTAGAATTTCTAGTTCAGTACCTTATGAACAAGGGGGAATTCCACTCTCTTCGAGTACACACCCTCCAAGTCCTAGGATGATTTCCTTTTATTGGAATGATCTTGTAGAGCCTCACCTTCCTTCTTATGCACCTTTCTAAATAACGGTTTTGGTTGAACCTATGTTGAAAGGTGCTCATCGATGTATTGTAGATGAAGGATCCTCTGCAAGTATTGTATCCTCCTTGAATTGGAAGGTGTTGGGTTCTTCCAAACTTGTGTTAGCTATGAATGAGTTGTTGGATTTCAACAAAATACCTAGTGAATGTTTGGGGATTCTTCCTCAGTTTCTTATCATGTTAGGTGGCAAGACTTTCCTAGTCGATCTTTTAGTGGTGCCATACCATTTATACTTTAATATTCTTCTTGGGCATGATTATGTTTATGCTATGAAGGTTGTGGTTTCTATGCTCTTTTGTGTGATTCATTTCCCTCACAATGAAAGCATTGTCACTATTAATCAACTTTCATCTGATAATCACCATCCTAGTTCGAATTCAACCCATTGTTATCCTTTGTGTGTTCCTAATGTTCAAGTACACTCTTCCCCACCATGGGTGAATTATGTGGCATCTTATCCTCGGTGTTCAATTGCTCCTGAGATGGGATTTTTACAATTATGTTCGCTTTCTTGAGACAAGATCTTAGCAATTGATCAGGTGTTTTATCCAATGGGGGAATGGGATCCCTCTCTTCCCCTATTGTCTTGATTAGTTTGTAATTTCCTCTTGAGTCTCATATTAATGTTTGTGAGACCTCGAGCATTGGTATTTGTGTGTTGTCAAGCCTTGGGTTCAAGGATGTTTAGTTTCCTTCAGATGAGGACATCCTTGAAGCTATGATTATGGATCGTCAACCTCTTCCTGAATTAGAATATTTACTGGTTGGTTACCAATGCAACCATTGTCTTGAGCCTAGCAATGGGCTCTACCTAGAGAACTACTATGCATAAGACACAAGGATGTGTGGTACTCTGTACATATTGTACTTTTATGGTTTCTTGTTGTCATGTTCCATATCCCATAATACTTGTTTTTATTAGAGGTTTTTGTATTAGAATTATTAAGTTATGTGTAAGTGATCCAGGTGGATATCGATGGCCACCCACCTATTCCAATTGCCTCAAAAAAATTCTTTGGCAATTTACTATTTTTAGCAATTTTTCGGGTCCTAAACTTCTAGGGCCATTTTGAGGGCCCAAACAATGTTTTTTCGCGGTCAGGCACCTCAATGATCACTCAAGGAATTATGTATCCTATTAAATGAAGCTCCTCGTCAATACCTTTCCAATGAGCTATCATGTACCCCAAATGGATATTGTATGCCAAGTTACACTCCCGGGAAGTTGATACACCAAACTACCCAAAACAGGGTTCACAAACCTATTGGCTTTTCATCTTCCGGGGCTAGGGTTTTGGATTTTATTTATTTAAAAAGGCATTTGGAGCTTCATTGTAATGATCATATTCTTGAGAATGAGAATATCCATCCCATTGTTTCTCAAAGATAATATTCCACCATTCTAGTGAATCTTTCTCTATTATATCCTACAGTTTTGTGTATTTTGCTCATTAATAGAAATTGTGTATTACTGTATCTTTTTATGGTTATATATGATATATATATATATCCTTATTAATGATATATCTATATATATATATATCATATTATTGATACATATCTATACATTTCTTTATTATATCTCCGATCTCATTTCATGCCAAAAATAATCTGGATCAGTGGTATTATAGAAGGATGCTCTTGATCATTTTTAAGTGCATGTCCTTGACAAGGTATGAGTATAGCAAGTTGGGTCTCAAGCTTGTCTCTCTTGAGGATAATTTCTCTTGCACACCCAAGAAAACCTCCATGGTGGAAGAAAATAAAAAGGATAGAGGATAATATTCTATTAATATGTTTCTTGAGCAAGCTCTCATGCGACAGAGGGATGAAATGATGGAGAATTTTTCCCACATCCTTCAACGCCTATTGATAACAGTAGATGCATCTTCATCAAGAGGCCACTTTGGAGGCACCTCTCCTTTCAAGGTACAAGTTAATTTTTATATTCTCATATTTGAAGATTAGATAGATGCATACACCCTAGAAAAATGGTTAAATATGCTAAAAGGTTATTTCTCTGTTCACAAATTTTATGACAGGGAAAATATCACCTTTGCACTCCTTGAGGCTCTCCCTCATGTCAAACATTGGTGGGAAAATTACTGGGAGAAAATTTCCATGGAGGAGTCTGGAATAAATGGGGCCAAGCCCACTTGGGATTTTTTTATGGATGCAGTCAACGAACAATATTACCCTGTTGGTAACTATGAAGACCAATACATGAGATGGACCACACTTCGACAAGAGAGGGGCGAAAAAGTGTCTAAGTTAACAAATATTTTCCATACCTTTCACACCAATTTGGGTATCAAAGACTCTGAGTGACATCTCATTTTGAAATATCGTAGGTATTTGCATAGGTACATACAAACCAAAATGGATTTTCTATACATCTGATCACTGGGAGCTACATATTGATATGCTGTCGAAATTGAGCAGAACTTTAGGCACCAGAAAAAATGGGAGTTTGGGTCTGCAAATACGCAACAACCAAATTATGGAAAATATGGTCCTAACAACTAGCCTCCAGAAAACCAGTCCAAGCCACTAGAAAATAAGGATAACATAAAGACGATGAAGGACACTGGAAAGTGGTGTTATTTCCACAAAATACCCT
>SNQJ01S0145564.1:41404-53811 GCA_010110895.2 Picea sitchensis | reverse complement strand
GAAGAAAATTGGAAATTGCTTCAGCTTGATTTGCCTTACCATCTATCTTAGCTTTTAGGGGACGGTGTTGGCCATTGTGAGTTGAACCCAAAATACCAATGCATTAAAAAGGCTTATTTGATCACCTATGAATTTTTGAAGAAGTAAATTTAATTGCATAAATATAGTGTTAATAATTATTTTTCTTTTATTATAATAATATATAATTTAATTTAATTATATGTTTAATGATAATTTGTTTTTATTGAATTTAATATGATTATAAATAAAATGAAGTTAAAGATTTTTAAGGATTTTTTTTATAATAATTAATGGTTAAGAAGATGTGTTTCTTTCTAAGAAGTTACAAGTTTAAATTCAGAAGAGATACGGTTAGCCGTAACCTTAAAAATAGATTATTATTATTATTATTATTATTATTATTATTATGCGTTATATATATAATACAATGGTGTTTAGTCTTTTAGGTAGATTAACAATCTAAAATGTTGGCACTAAATTCAATGGATCATCAAATTTATTATAAAAATCTAGTAAAATAATATATTTTTTCCAATTTTTATTTTAAAAACAAACACAAGTCAAATTAAGACCAACAAAATTTTTATAGTAATTCCTTCGAAAGTAAGACGACAAAGTTTATATTTAATATTTTTAGACAAATAATATTTTATTAATTAAAATACTTTTAAAATAAATTAAAAAATAAAGGGATTTGAGATGAAAATGAGTTTTCTTTATTTTTGACATCATAGGAATTAGTAATGCAAAGTCACATATGAAGTAGGAGCTTATTAGAAATTTACAAAGTTCATTTTAAATTACTTATGATAATCTAAAATTTATATAAGTTAATATTCAAAAGTGCATTTCTTTAAAATATAACGTGATTTATGCTGGTTATCTTTGTGTCGGGGCTATGTTAATCTTCGCTGTATAGTTTCAATTTCTTCAAATGTCTTCCTTGAAAAATTTCACAGTATTTCTTACTCTTCTTCAAAATCTTTAAATAAAAGATATCTTAAATATTTGGCACAATAATAATTAGTACTATTGAAAAACTTGACTAGATTTAAACATATTATCTATGGCTATATATTTCAACTAAATTTAAACATGTAACTTATAGCTAGTTATAAACAACATGTTTTAAATAAATGATTTAATCAATTAAACTAATCCTTAACCCTTAAAATCATATAAACTAACCTTTAATCCTTAAAATCATATTGTTGACAAAAACAACAATAATATTTTGATAAATCTCCACTTATTAAAACTTATTTACCTAAGTATTGCAAGTCTTGCAATCGAAAAGCCTTAATCTTTTTCCAACAGAAAAAATATCTCATTTATATTAAGAGAATATAAAAGTTTTACAGCTCTGTCTTCATCAAAGATTTCCTACAATATCATCTCCACAATATCAAAACCTCTCCACTGAAAAACAAGAGCTACTTTTCATACTCCAGAAAAGTAACAGCAAAAAAACAAAATGGCAAAAACAAATAGCCCACCACTTGGCCCAAAGACTTCAAATACAAAAGCTGATAGTGCCCTTGGCTATCATCAGACTATAATAAACTGAAAATAAAACTAATAACTGCCAGGGCAAAGCCCAGAAAACATAGCAGAGAATATCATTACCAATGGCCTGAGAAACAAAAAGAAGTTAGTTGCTAGTAGATGTTGATAATATTTTTCATCCCCTCTTTGTTATTATGCCAAGTATAATACAGGATGCCTCCTTCCGATTTGCTTGTTGCTTGCTTGGATAAGTAATCAGCTTCAATGTCAAATTCTTTGTGAATATGGTCATAACTAATAAACTCAAAGTCCTTCACCATCTCCTTAATCCTAGATTTCCAGCGTTCAATCGCACAGACTTCGAGGCTACCTTTGTTTTCCAGCCAAGCAATCACCACTTTGGAATCCCCCACTAAATGTAATCTACTGATGGAAAAGTGTAAAGCCAATCTTATCATTGCCCAAGCCCCAAGTAATTCGGCTTTTGTATTTGTGCCTTGACCACCATTAAAGGTCCATCTAATACACGAAAGATCTAGCAGTTTTAGTACACCGCCTTCTCCACAATAAGCCCCACTCTAATGCGTTGCCCCATCAAAATATGCAATGGTAGTGTTATCTTGTATATGTAAGAATAGAATTTTTGGAAGTTTGTCTTATTTTACTCCCTCAATCATACTAGCTTGAGTTAGTGTTTTATAATAAACCTTCTGGATTTTAGGCATGCTTCCCTCAAAGATAGCCAGGTTCCTCTCCAGCCAAATATTCCAGCGCAACTGGGCAACCAAAACTGTTGGTACAGATTTATTTTTGAACCATTCCTTAATGCAAATCTCCAGGCTCGTACCACTCCATTTTTTTTTATAACCACCCCCCGTAATAATCTTTTCCCATACTGCTTTTGTGAAAGCACAATGAATGAAAATATGGTCAATGGATTCCAAATCTGATTTGCACAACTAGCACATGCCTGGTCCTTCTCTTCCTCTAGACTGAAGAATATCCCAAGTTAAATTTTTCCCTTTAACTGCCAACCATAAAAAAAAATTGATTTTTAATTGCATGTTCCACTACCATATGGATCTTCCCCATCCACCTATTGTGCTCAAATTCTTTGTTGATAATAAGGCCCTATAGAAATTTTTAACACTTGGAACCCTCGATCTATCCCCCCTGTCCACAAAAGTGGATCCTCCCTGTCCTATAGAAAGGTCCCTGCATCAATTAAGTCCAATCTGAATCTGTCCCATTCCGTGGCTAAAGTACCAATACGTCCAATTTCACAACTCTTTAACCATGAAAAAGAAGAGTAAGATCTGTCATCAATCCTCTGGGCCTGTGCCAAAGAATATATATGTCTTTTATGAAGTGATGAAATTAAATTATCAGATAGTAAAGATTTCTCCCCCAAATCAAGTATCTTATCTCTCCCTAATTCAATAAGATGACCCTTTCCAGGATTCCATGACAGCCACTGAAGGATAAGATGAATTGATTTTAATAGTCCTCCCCAAATGCAAGAGGATGATCGAGCCTGGAAAGTTAATGATCTGAGCCAGTTTGTAACTGTCATATGAGATAAATACTTATCTTTTATTACCCTGTGCCAGATACTAGGACAATTTAATACTCTCCAAAGGGAATTTGTAGCCATCGCCTGTTTAAAATCCAGGAGATTTCTCAAACCCCATCCTCCATTGCACTTTGGTAGTGAAATATGTTCCCACTTGCAGAGACGAATATGATTTGTCTCTCGATTCCCATTCCAGAGAAAGTTCATCATAATTTTTCTCAGAGTATTCAAAATAGAATTTGGAATAATTGCTAAAGATAACCAGTAGACATGTTGACTCTCTAAAACAACTTTTATAAGAATAAGTCTACTCCCCAGTGACAGCCAACGATAACACCAATTATCAATCTTCTTTTCCATCTTCCGAATCAACCAATGCCAATCCTCAATACGATGGGTACCAGTCTTTATGAACACCCCAAGATATTTGAAGCCAATTGCTAGTTCTGAGAAATTATAAGGATATAAAGATTTAAAAGGATCTAACTCCAGATCCAATAAACCTTCATGATGAAAAGTTGATTTTACAATATTGATCTTCAAACTTGATGCAGAATAGAACAACTTTAGAACCTTGTCGATCTCCCACCATTCCTGGAATGTGGCCTTTGACATTATGATAACGTCATCCACAAGTAAGATAAGAAATTTTTTTATTGTTCTCGAGACCTATATACTAGACAGTTTCCCTTCCCGTTAACTATCTTTAAGTAAAATGCTCAGTGCCTCCATAACCAATATAAAGAGTAATGGAGACAAGGGGCAACCTTGTCTTAGTCCTCTTCCTCCTTTAAAAAACCCCGAAGCCTCTCCATTTGCTAAAATGGCAAAGGTAGTTGAGTCCACACAACTCATGATCCAATTTGTCCTTTCTGTGCCCATACCCACTTGTATAAGGATCATCCTTAATAAGTCCCAGCTGACACAGTCATAGGCTTTTTGTAGATCCAGTGTTAAAACTAAAGCCTTTAATTTCTTGTTTCTTATACTATGCAAACATTCCTGAACAGTCCCTATAGAATCCTGAATATGACGTCCCTTTAGAAAACTAAGTTGCTCCTCTGAAATCATCTTGGATAAGTAAGGTTTGATCCTGTTTGTTATGGTCTTAGAAATTATTTTATAGCATAAATTACATAAAGATATCAGCCTATAATCCCCAAATCCAAGAGGCTTATTAACTTTGGGAATTAATGCAATAAATGTCGAATTCAGGGCCCCACAGATCTTACCTTTTAGCCTCGTCTCTTCTACCATGTTCAATAAATCTTCACCTACTAGATAAAAGAAGTGGACAAAAAATTCCACTGTCCAGCCATCTGGGCCAGGACTCTTATCAACCTTGAAACTCTTTAAAACCTTCCTTATTTCTTCTAGGCCTACCAACTTAAATAAATTCTCCGCTTCTATCTCTGTCATCATTTTTGGAAAAAAACTCCGTCACCTTAACTTGATCTAAAATGGAAGTTTCATTTGATTCATTGAAGAAATTTTTGAAATAACTCTTAGCAGCCTCCAATATATTCTTTTGACCCATCTGTAACTGACCCATCTCATCTGTGATCTCCCAAATAAATTTTCTATTTCTCCTAAAATTGTCATAGTTGTGAAAAAAATTTGTATTCTGGTCCCCGCTTTTTATCCAAATGGCTTGACTCCTTTGGCGCCAAATCTCCTCTTTTTCTTTTAAAAGATTATTTCTCATCCCTTAATTCTATTTCCTTTTCCTTTGTTAGCATATCATCAGTCGCTTCAATTAACAGAACTGTAATATCCTGTTCTAGTTCTTTGAGTCGGGTCTTTGATAGATACAGACTATTTTTTGGCCATTGTTTGGTCTGTTCCTTTAAGTCTTTAAGTTTCCAGAGTAGTTTTTTTTTATAGTCTAATTCATCATTATACTTTGGTTTTTTCCACAAATCATGTACCAATAAGTCGAAATCCTGGAACTGGAGCCAATATCGATTGAGTTTGAAGGAAAAGGATTTATATAATGGTGGCAACTCTAGCTGAAGCACTATCGGAGCATGATCCGATATGTACGGGTACTCAACCCATGTTTTGTATAGTCCAATCCCTGTCAAAAAATCATTTGCTATAAGAAATCTATCCAATCTCTTGGATATCAGTGTTGCCCCTGATTGCCCGTTTCTCCAAGTAGGTACCAATTTTTCTAGTGCCAGATCAATGCGATGATTCACTTGAAAGAGAGACTTATAAAGGCCCATTGTGTGTGCCGAAAGGTTGGAACCTCCCCATACTTCTTTCGTTGATAGAGTCACATTGAGGTCTCCAACTATAATGAGATTATTCTTTGATAGAATGCCCTAATATGATAATTTATTCCAAAACATCCTTTTCTCTGTACAGGGTCCATAAACGTTTAATATCGATAATATCCTTTTGCTTGCTATAATGTGACCTGTCATAAGTATTCCACCACAGGTTAGAAAGGCATTTAATTTGAAAACAATCGGATCCCAAGCGACTAATAAGCCACCCAAAGTTCCAACAAAGCTGATTGCGCAACAAAACCAATAGGGCCAAATCGAACTCATAAACATTCTAGCTTTCTCAGAATGTACCAAGGTTTCCTGAAAACAAACTAAATCTGGTCGAGTTTTATCCAAAACTCTCCTGACTGAGGCTAATTTTTGGGTGCCTCCAGTCCCACAAAGATTCAGTGAAAGACAAATCATTAAACTTCCCCAGCCAAGGCTTTCACTGCTCTAAGTGCCCCCCCTTCTGAGGTAGAAGTAGTTTGTGAGTCTGTGGTAGGAATGGATACAATTTTCTTCCTCACGCTTATGGTTTTAATAGGCGAAATTTCAGAGCCTAGACCACGAGACCAAGCAAAATCCTTTCCTTCTCGACCAATATGTGAAAAACATGAACTAGTCCCCCCCTCCTTCTGTGGCAAAGTAACTGAAGACTTCCCCAAAAATATAGGCAAAGTAATGGAAGAATCCTTGTCCCGGATAAAAGGTAAGTAAGAGTCCAATACATTAGACAGTGTAGTCTCTTCTCCTTCCGATTCATGGTAACCTGAGAGAAAATCCAAATCCTCCGTCAAAGGCGGTGATGACTCAAGTAATGGAGGAATTAAGGACAAACCCATATTCTCTGAGAGAGAAGTCTGAAAGGTGACACCAGCTCTATTCGAACAGACAGGATTAGAGGCCAAGGGAGTATCCAGGGTAGTCGCGTCAAAAACCAAACCCCTATTCTCAATGTCCTTTGGAGGTGAACTAGAAAGGGTAAGGTCTTCCCCAACCCTCCCTGAACAAATCAAAGCACAATGCGTCGAGGATAAAAGCCACTTTGAGGAATTTATAGCTTCGCATTCCATTAATGACAAAGAGTGGAAAAGTGAAGGACAGTGAAGAAATAACTTACCCAACAAAGACTAATTCAATAAAGTGTTATCTCCCTCCCGCGTCGAAAGACTAGGTCCAGTACTATAGAAACCAATATCCATTGAGGTATCCCGAGTAATATAATCCGGGTAAGGCTCCTTTGGTTCGATCTCGGCTTCCACCTGACCTTTACAGTCATGACGTAAATGCCCGGTGCTTCGGCAAAAGATGCATCTAAATGGAACTCCCATATAGTCCAAACTTTGAATCATGCGTCTACCTCTCCATTCAATTTCTAAATTTTCCGGTAGCCCCTGAGTAATGTCCATTTCCACTAATACCCGCTCAATCTTCCTTGAGCTCGCAGCCAGAGCACCCGAATCAATAGATATGAACACCCCAAGGGAGTTTCCTATGGCCTGTAGAGCTCCCTTGTTCCAGAACTGCCAGGGAAGACCTGGCAATAAAACCTAGAAATGCCGCAAGGAGAAGGAATCTGTTTCTAGATTAAAAGCCACACACCATCTTTTAACCATGAGACTACTCCCACCATTAAGCCACTTTTTTGTCAATAGAAGTGCCACGTCTTCGGGAGGCTTGCAGAGGAATCCCAACCATCCTTTAGTAAGGTGAAATATCTCAAGTACATAACCAAGTAAAGGCTTCCAAGCCTTTTCCAACTAGACAAGAAGAGTGTCCTTCTGAAGTTTTTCGTAGGTAAATCTACCCACTAAACCGCACAGAGCCATACTGCATGTATCCTCCAAGCCTATGTCAACATTGAGAACCATCTTCCTGAGCGCATCGTTGGATTTCCACTGTCTCCTAACCCTCGGTGTATGTGTCTGGGACTTAAAAACCTTCCTACCGACACTGGTAAAACTGTAAAGACTGTCCTTAGTACCAGTAAAAAATTTAGAAGACGGTTTCAGAGCTGTCGAATCCTCCTTTGTTAGATGGAAAGGCTCGTGATAAACAGATGTTTTGAAACCTTCTCTTGACAGCAAGGATGACTTTCGTGGTGGGTAAACAGTAGAGACATTCTCCTTTGTGCACAAGGATGACGATGAGCTGCCTTGTTTCCGAAGAAAATCATTTGACGTATAAAGTTCGACCTCCTGCCAGAAATTTTCGTCATCCTTACCCATTAAAAGCTTTATCTCCTTATTTAATAAATCTTGTTTGGGAGGATTCATGATGGTCCACCTGTATACTCCGAGCCAATAAACAGGATCAAGGTGGCCCTACTAATCCCAAAATGAATTAATAAACAATAGTTAATCACATGGTCTCGTTAAAGAATGTGGTATCCACTTGTTAATCACATTAATGTTGGATACAGAAAATCAGGGGAAATAAGATCTCAAAGGAGGCACAGTTGCCTAGAAAGGAAAAGACATATTAACTGGAACCCAACTCACAAATCAGCTAGTGCAGAAGTATCGAAAAGAGAAAGTTAAGACTAATAAATGAGGGTTCTGGCTTATGCCCTTCATTAAGGCCCATAAAACTACCAAAACAACACTCTCTGGTATCCCGTGACTCCCGGCTCTACTACAAAAATCTCTACAACTAAAGGAGAGCAATAAAAAAACATCGAATCCCCTACTCGTTAAATCAAAACGGAGACCGATCCCGACCATTCCATCGACCCCCAACCCTGTACTAGTCCCTAGAAAAGCTTCCAGTGATCAGAAACCATGAGAAACTATGCCACTTGATGTTCCCACCTANNNCGAAAAAAAAAAAAAAAAACAGTTCTCGGCTCTCCCTCCCCACATCCTTCTTTCATAGAAAGTTAGACTCGAAAAGCCTTAATCTTATTCCTCAATGCAAAACAATGTTGTATTCACGCTTAAATTATATAATTCCCCTTTCTCTTACAATTTCCCACAATTACTTTAAGTCAAAGAATTACTTTAAGTCAAAGACTTGTGGCAAGGAGCAAATTATGCCACTTCATAAAAAACAAAGGTGAATCCTCATGCGTCTCTTTTATAAGCATAAAGAGAGAAGGGAATTCTTACTATATGCTAAGGAGAGACTCTTTAATAAATTTATTAAAATATATGCTAAGGAGAGATTCTTTAATAAATTTATTAAATAAAGACCATTATATGCTAAGGAGAGACTCTTTAATAAATTTATTAAATAAAAACCAACCATTTAATGAATAAATTTTTATTTTCTTAATTTTTAATATTTTAATTTTCCATATGAAAAAAAAAGATTGAAGAATTCTAGTATGTTTGAAAAATTAGATTGATAATTTAAAAAAGGTTAATAAATAATTATTAAAAATAAATAAAAATTTAAAAAATAATAATTAATTATTGTTTTGAAAGATATTATATAATTTAGTATGAGAGAGGTTTATGTAACATAATTTATTAAAATAATAGTAAAATATATACAAAATAATAAATTAATATTCAATTAATAATAAAATAATAAAAAATATTAAAATATATATAAATAAAAAACGCATATAAAAAACAAGTTTGCTCAATTAATCAATGGACACAATAATCAAAACATCAACATAGATCTATTTTAACCTCGGATCTATCAAGACCTTAAGTTTTGAACTCCTATGTTGATTTAAATATAAACTAAATTAACAATAATTTTGTAATAAAATATTGGAATATTTAGAAAAATTATGATTCTAAATAGTTGTTGGATATAATAAATGAAATTGTTTGCTAGAGTTGATTAGAGTGCATCTCCATGGTGGTTAGAAGTTAGCAAGGTCAAATGTCATAACATTAAGATCCATGCACCTAAATTTACAATAACAATAATATATAATATCTAAAAAACTTAACCACTCAAATTTGGAGATCTAACAATTTCTCACCAGATTTCCAACAAAATTAAATGGATAATATTCTCTAAAAAGAACCAAAACATAGAACATTTAAACTAAGAAACACTTAAAATGTATAATTAAAATATTTGAATTCACTTAAAATTAAAAAATACAATTTTAATTAAGATTATTTAGAAAACATATATTTATCTATCTTTTCTTTAATTCTAATAAATTCTAATAAAACTATATCCCATCACTTATACCTATATGTTTGGTCATTCAGTATGATTTAAAATAGTTTATGTTCGTTTTCTTAAGACAAATGGGTAAATAACCTAAGATTCAAAGGTATGACAAGAGTGAAAGTCTTCCCCTTAACAAACCACTAACATATTCTAAATAACTTAATTTTCCTTAAACAACAATGATGAATCACCCTACCCTTATGGATAACAGCTAATGATGACTGTCTCCACTTGCAGATAACATACAATAATAAGTGTTGTAGTGGTTAATAACTGAATCATGATAAATTGATAACTCTTGAAAACAAATTGATAACTCTGTGAAAAAAAAACTTATGACTCTATGTTAAGGTTAAATATCTTCCACTTCTCCACAAAATGAAAACTATACTGTGATAACCATATCCATCCAACTCCACCCTATAACTGATAGCTAACAAACTACAACAAGCAGCAGCAGACCTGCATGGCATGGCAGGGCAGGAGAATTTTAAAATACATCAATGATATGATGTTGTTCTGATGGGAATCTTAATGGCCGCTGCCAGTTCATAAATGAATGCATGTGTGGGCATCCTGGCCTTGCCAGGGAGGCACAGGACTTTTTCTTTGTAAATGAAAAGAAGAATTCCACGGGCAGAAAGCGAGGAGCGCACTTTGCTTCCAATTATACGTTTCTTGTCAGCGCACTTTGCTTGCAACGATAAATTTGCTGTCACTCCACTCCATAAAAACAGATATCCTTTGGTTCTCGCTCATTCATAAGTAAGAATCGAACCAGAGATCTGTGTGAGAGCCATGTCAGGGGGCGGGGAGGTTCAGCCAGACTGGAAGGAGGAAGTCCGGAAGTCAGGGCCACTGCGAGAGGTGAATCCAGACACGGGCGTCAATGGCTGGTCGTCGCCGCTGGGCGACGTGTTCTCAGTCCGGGGAGCCGACTATTTCAGCAAGAAGCAGAAGGTTCCGTCTGGGGAGTGGATGATGAAGCCTCTGGGCATGGACTGGCTCCGCTCCTCGTCCAGGCTCGACCACGTCCTCGCGCGCCGAGACAACCGTGCAATGGCTGCCCTCCGCCGTGCCCAGGGCGAGGGCAGAGCGCTGAAGGCTTTCGTGTTCGCTGTGAACCTGCAGGTGCCCGGGCGAGAGCAGCAGCACAGCGCGGTGTTCTACTACGCGACGGAGGATCCAATCCCACCTGGTTCTCTCTTCTACCGCTTCGTGCACGGGGACGACGCCTTCCGCAACAGCAGATTCAAGCTCCTTAATCGGATCGTGAAGGGCCCCTGGATCGTGCGGGCCACCGTGGGCAACCACGCGGCGTGCCTCATTGGCAAGGCCCTCACCTGCCGTTATCACAGAGGGGATAATTATTTAGAAATCGATGTCGACATCGGCTCCTCGGCGCTCGCGAGCACAATAATTCACCTCGCCCTCGGTTACGTGACCTCCGTCTCAGTGAACATTGCATTCATGGTGGAGTCTCAGGCGGAGGAAGAACTGCCTGAGCGGCTGCTCGGGGCCGTTCGTATTCACCAGATCGAAATGTCCTCTGCCCTCTATGTTGATGCCGCCCCCATAAACATTGGGGACAAAACCCTCGGAGGTGGCAGGTTCGAGAGGCGTAAGCTCGGCCGGGGTTTGCGGGGCCAGGGCTCCGGGAAGGTCGAGGACGAGGGGACGCATTGAACTCGTTCCTTTTTCACAATGTGTTGCAGGGGCTTGGTAAATTCACAAGGGTTTTCTGTACAATGGATTAAGGGTTAGCCCTCGTGTCATAGACTTCTTTGGGTCTGAAGGCCCGGAACCCCTCTGGTCACATGTAATGGCATAGGGATATGTGCTGTGATCTGTACAGTGACTTTAACAGCTACCACTAATGAATGGCCTCTTTATATTTTTTATTTTATGAATCTAATTTTTTATTTTATGAATCTAAATGTGTTTTTTTTTTTTTTTTTTAAAGGAATTCTACTATATAAATTTGCATGAAATCATAATTTTTTGTAATTTAATTGTATTTTTGGATGTAGAATTGGATTCAGCTTGCTAAAAAATCCATGTAACATAAGGATTATATAGAATTAACCACACTTAAATCTGCAGATCCAACAATTTTCACCCAATTTAGAACTAAATTAAACAAAAAATATCTCAAAAAAAAGAACCAAAACTTAAAACAGTTAAACTGTAAGTTTCAAAGAATTGACACATCATCATTTTCAAATGCCAGCGCTTTACAGAGAACCAAGTCAGTAAAATGTAAACTTTTTTATGATGGATTAAATCTTATATTAACACTTTTCTTTTCTTCTTAACATTAAATCTTCAAGATGGAAAACCTGTATCAAATCTTCCCTAACGGATTTGAGAATATGATTGTTTTAAGAAATAAAGAGTTAAAATTAATTTATTAATACATTTTTTTCAATATTCTCTTTCTCCTACTCTCATATGATATGAGAGTGCTCGGAAGAACTTAACATTAAATCTTCAAGATGGAAAACCTATATCAATTCTTTTCTAAGAGATTTGAGAATATGATTGTTTTAAGAAATAAAGAGTTAAAATTAATTTATTAATACATTTTCTCCAATATTCCCTCTCCCATATTCTTTTATGATATGAGGGTGGGGAGGAACTAGATATTGGAGAAAATTTTATGAGGGTGGGGGAGATGGCCAGATATTGGGGAAAATTTAAAAAAAAATTCTTAATACATTTTCTTAAATATTTCTCCCCTTAAAAAATTTGAATATTTTAATACATTTTCTAAAATTTTATGAGGGTGGAGGCGATATTGGAGAAAATTTTAAAGCTAATATCTCCCCTCCCCCTAAAGAATTTGAAAATGTGATTGTTTTAAGAAACAAGTGTTGCATGGCAGCGTAGTT